>JTDE01022194.1:27779-39797 GCA_014338405.1 Paragonimus skrjabini miyazakii
GTCATCAGCAAGACAGCTTCCTCACGGCTTTCACTGCCCCGCGTCACTCACTTCACAGACAACTCGGACAAACAACGACAACGTTCACGCCACTGAGTTCGGTTAGCCGCCATCTCACCTAAAGTTTCAAGCCACCGACTCTGTGAGTCGCGAGGGCTTATAATTGTTACGAAACGAACGACAAAACAATGCAGTGAGATATCTTTTTACTACTGAACAGCATTTCATGGTATTTTTATTTATTGTTCGAAAGGGATACAAATGAGTCGGTAATGCCTTAAACATCTTGAAAACTAATCCGTTAGTAGAATTAGGGTTAGTTGTTTTTCTACACAAAGATTCAAAGAAGTAAAACGTCACTGAGCAACGCCGTCCTGTAGATCACCTTGTTCAACCAAGAATATTATGTTGATTTGCATTGAATAATTGGGGAAACCGTCGAATCTGAAGTGCTTTTGTCTGTCGGATAGACTATTATCCTACGTCGTTGTGTTTAGCAAGAAAAATTTCTGTCTGTCCCCTTACAGCTTCAACTTTGACACCGGTGGTGTTCCGTTTTTGATGATCTCATTCATGGTTGGTTGTTACTTTTCCAAAGAAACAGAATAGAAGAGTGTAATTGTGTTGTCGATATGGCTTTATTTGACGACAAAACGCAAACAGTATAAGATATGCTATACAGCTTAACGATATGCCTTACGCTATCTAATTTCAAAGCGCTTATACAAGGCTGACAGAATGTTTGCACTCACCCTGGGCAGTGACTCTTGCGTGTTATTAAAACATGGTTAACGTTTGTTCTTCTGAGAGGCCACAGTGCCATATATTAAAAAATTAAATGCATGCTACTATTTTACGCCCTGTATTGCTCTACTTTTGCAAATCTGGCTAATCCATGTCTGTGTTGTTCGCCCGATATCTGCTTTTGTTCGTCGTTCAGATATGTAAAGGGAAAAACTATGTGCATCTCATGGTTCAAACTTAGCACTAGTCAATAATTCCACTTATCTTTTACAACTCAAAATTCTTTCTCAACTTAATCTTTACTTCCTTACTATTACGCCCGTTCTGGGTCGCTTGATTTTCGACTTGTTATCTCCTGATCGTGTGAATGCTGCATGACTGCAATTCCATTGCGAAACATTACAGTTGTCTCCATTATTGTGCACCCACTTCACTGCAGGCACGACAGACTATCGATTTATGGAGGCGGTATATAGGATACTACGTGATTTATTGGATCTACGTCCTCCTATCACCCTGACACAATTCTACAGCTCTGGTTTCGCTGAAAGGAAACTAGAAATGGCCAGTCAAATAGCTGCTCGTTTGAGTTCCTTAATCAATCGACCTTTGTCAAAGAGGCGCACCCTACACTCATCTCATACTGATCACTCCCGTCAGAGCAATGCTTCGGTTAAACAACCGGGCTCACAGCTTTGTAACTTTCTTCCTTTGGTGTTGCCCGGTGTATCATTTCATCAGTATAGTACGAAAGACACATTGGGCGCCGGCGAACAAGCGTGCCGTGTGAACCACAGTGATTCAGAGTGCATTCATAACTCTGTTGATAACGCTCAAGGTGAGAAATCGACCGCTCTCAACAAGCACACATCTGAGACTTTTCCTGGAAGCGCTCTTTTTCGCACAACGAATAGTGATCAGAGAACCATCCAGACTTCGACCACTCCGGTTGGACAATATTTGCCATCGCATCATTTGTGGGCAGAAGAGTCGCACAACAAGGCGAGAAAGCGGATATCTGTAGATGTTACGGAGCGTTCTTCAATGTCAGAAAAGCAAAAACAATGCTCTACGGTAAGTCATTACGTCTTCTTGGTTGCTTGCTCTTCCAACAGTTAGTGTACTTGTTTGCCTCTTCCAGCTGTTACACTGTTTCGCTTACTATCGTGCCCATTCTTCTGAAGGACCGCCGTTTTCGGAAAGCACCTTGTAGAATTCTGTAGAGTGGCGGGATTCCGTTCGTGTCGCAAACCGCACCCAGTCTTGTTCTCATCATTTTGTTTAACCAGGGCATTACTGTGAAAAGTTCGGCGAGTAAATCCATAGCTTTTGGTTTATCATCATTATAAACATAGTGATGGCAGCCACTTTGCTTGTAAGTTGTCATTTATGAATTCTACATAGAGATGCATTCTGTCTTCGGTGATCATAGTTTGGTGGGTGACTAAGTCGGAAACACGATTATTCCGAGATTCAGTGAACTATGTCATCTTGACTGTGGGATACGGTCAATGCCCACAGACGGTTGATTGTGGACAACGCGAGAGGTCGAACGAGTCTTCATTGAACGAAATTGGTCCACCAGACACGAAATGGTAAACGAAAGTCCTCGACGTTAAACATCCGCCAAACAGACAGAACCAAGTTTAATTCCCTGTGGCATTCACATATCAACCAAACCGTCTTGTAGACTGGAATTCCGACTCGTAAACGCGAGTGGCATGAGAACGGTGAACTGAACGGCAAAAGTTGTACTTTTTGCCACAATATATGTCAGGGTAGAGCATCAGCAACTAGGGACGGGAGCGTGTGTATTTATGTTTTATTGAGACGATTACCTACATTATAGTTCTGTTAATCACTCCGATGAGTTTTTTCCTCTCCCTACTGTTCAGTTGCAGGGATGTGTGGACCGCACGCTCAACGTTGAGTTACGGTTTTTTACTAACAATGTGGCAATTACATCATTCAAATGCTTACATACCATTGTTTACTCAGGAAAGGAAAAAATGAAAGCGTATTACACAACCTGTTATGACAGTAACAGTAAAACTAAAGTAAAACAATTCACTAAACTTATAAATCGCTAAGCAATAATTTGGATGGAGACCATAAAAACGAGTGACAATATTCGTAGCTAAAAGCCATGTCCGACACTAAACAGGGAATGAATGGCTTTGACAGCTGGGCTCTGGACGATTAAACAGAACTACTTTTATGATTCACTTTATCCTTTGAAATGTAGGACAAAAGATTGCTAACGTTCAACCACGTTGAGATATCGAGTGCAATACATCAAGACTGGATTTGTAGGTGGCAAGGTTGACAAGTAGGAAGATGCATGTGGTCGAGTACACTATAGGTGTGTTGGTGCTCCCAACGCGAAAGTTCGGTTGATTGACGGACGATCGGCTATTTATGGAAGAGGCCAGTCAAGAACCAAGAATTTCAGCAGTGAGCTATTCAGCCAAATTCATATAATCATCATGTGGTCGCTACTCTGACATTTATTGGCCGATCTATTCATTGGCAAACTTGGGCACAGTATATTGTTTACATTGATGGAAAGCGTATATTTCTACTGTTAACATGTTGGTTGTGGTTGATTTTCTTCTTCTTTACTTTGCCACTTACACGATGTCCACATCGCACTTTGCATCATATGCAGAAGTGAATAGTAGCTTTCATCTTCTGGTTGTTCACCTGACATGATGTGTTGATGGTTCGCTGGAAAGGACCGTTTATTGTAATCCATTGTGTACTGACCAGTATATAATCTTTGAGGGCTTGGCGCCACTTCAACGAAAGAAAGGTCTATTGCGGGGACACCATCACTACACAGAACTGGAGAAACCTGTTCGGATGGTTCATTACCCAGCGGAATTAGTGCCACTGCGAATACGCTGTATGAAAACATTTATGCTGATCAATTCATCGGGAAAAGTATGATGCTCAGAATCACTGGACCTGTCACGTCGGCAGTAGTTGAGCGATTTCTCTTCAAAGGTGGCCATGCCTCATAATTACTGAGTGTGCGATTGGAAGGGAAAGTATGTTGATCTCTCTCTGTCATTAAAGTAAGACCAAGCTTCGCTTCCTAGCCCGTTGTGCTTACTCAACTGATGAATGAATACCCGGTCCATGTTCGACGTATGACTGTTTACTCGTTATGCTGCCGTGCAATGGAGCGTGCTGCGCCTCCGAACAAGTAGCTGAAAAATGGATGGGGGGACGCCACCTTGCTTGTGTTACGAATGGGTCAATTAGACCAATTAGCAGGCTCATCACCACACTTATTATTGACACGGACCACTTTCTTCACCCTGTTCGGTCGTTCCAAGCTCTCTGCTGTGCGCTTCCGAACCTACTTAAATCAACTTACCAATGTAGCCATGTGACGTTCTACATAATACGGCTTTATGCGTTCAGAAGTCTGTTCAGTAACTGTATCTGCGATGACCTCAACTCAACGCATTATCATTGGTAGAACCACGAAGAGCAAATGTATTTCTCAATCACAGTGAGAGTGACTAGACTAGGTCCAATCCACTGCTGATAGATGTGACAGTGGTCAACCAATGATGGGACTCACTGGTTATAAAGTGTTAAGGTATAATTACTTAAATAGTAATTATCCGTTATTCTAAAATCGTGGATACGTATAAACCTGATGAGAATATCCTGAAATCAATTCGTCATATTGTCCTCATTTGGGACCTGGTGGAAAATTTCATATTAAGACACTAATAACCGAACTATTTGTGAATGTATAAACAGCCTTCGTGCATATTTACCCCAGTGGTTTATGCTGCAGTTTGTCACGGTCTGTCTATCTCCACACTTTTTCAGTCTTCATCTGTTTTAGCGGTAATTTGTTAGACATATAGTCACCTCGTATGTACTTATCAGAACGAATACGTCCAACGTATATAGTTTGGCTGTGTGGCCAAATCTTTGCAGGATGTATTGTAACGCTCGAGGTTAGTTGGCATCTGATGCGATGTTCAATCCGATGTCCTCGGCTAACCGCTTGCTTCATCTTTCGGGTCATACTTCAAGTCACATTGTGCGTGAGCTGTCGACCTTCTTTTTTTTCCTTCTGGCGTTAGCCTTATTTAAGTTGCTCATTTGCTTCAACGGTCTAATTGCCACTTTTGTGTTAGCTCTGTTATGCTTGCGATTAGGTTGTGTTTTTATAGTCTCATTTGTAATTGGCTTTTTATTCTCCACGCTTAGCTCCATTTAGACTTTCTTCTTCTTCAATCGACTTCTTTCTCATCCAGTTTTCCACCACCATTCCTTCTGTGGGTCAGAGAAACCAGTCACAATTACCTCGATCGCAAAGCGCAACCATGAACCCACCGTATGTGAAACAGGGCAATACTTACCATCTTTTGAACAGCAACCCACGTCCTTGCTCATACAGTAGTCTGTTCAGTGTGAGCCCCAAAACTTCCAAACGACCCCCTGTGTCGCGTGGATCATCAGCCAACGTAATGAATGTATTGACTGCTACTGTATGCAACGACAGACCGATCCCAAAAATCTCCGTTTCCAGCCGACGATGGTCCAACACATCCCGATGCTCGGAGCTGTCCGCGCCACACAGTGTAACGTCTCTCACAAACCAAGTCTGTTCGAAGGACGAGTTGATGCAGGAAATTTTGCAGTCTCTCTCACGACTGACAAACAAAGTAGATTCTATGCTTTCCCGAATGGACCACTTGGAAACGCGGTTCGCTGGAGACGATCCCCGTCACATTTCGGATAACGGTCGGAATCATGCTGAGGTAAGGTTGTCACCGTTTTGCTCGAGCTCCTACAGTTGACAGGCCGGAGCATGCTGATTCCCCAGCTCACTAGGCCTCAGCTGTTCATGTTGAGACCGTGGGTTTTGGATTGTTTCACTGCGTGTCTACTGCGTAAATCACGTTGACAACGCACTCTCGGTGCTAAAGAAAATGCTATGATATTCTCGCTATATGTGAAAGATACCGAGACACTGGTTGTCTCTTCACTGTATCTCTTGTATGTTTTAGGAAATTTCGAAAGTAGGTGTGCGGAAGTGTAATCGTCAATATCTGCTTCCAGTCGTGCCCGCATTAAGTGGTTGTCAGCATGTAACCAGCCGTGAGGTTGCATGGTGATTACTTGGCAACGAAAGTCAAGCGTATCCATTCGCTCAGTTCTTAAGGATGCACAGACTTTGCTCGTTGAATTTTATACAAGGTAGTGTAACTAGTCGTCGGTCACGCCATGCATTAGTTGTGGATGCCTCAGCCGATTGGCATGTGATGGGCAAACTATAGAGTCGAATAGAGAAATAAGGGTATTTATCAGCTGGTCAACTGATTTATGTGTTTTTCTCTCCGGCAAACATCTTCCTCATCCACTTGACATCTGGTCGGACGCACTAGGGAGATCGTGGTTAATCTGGTCCAGTGGTGTGAATGTTGTAACTGTTTGACTATGCTGTCCGTGAAATATGTGCAATTGAAAAAACGGAAAAGCGAAGACGCCGCATCTGAGTTACCCTGTGGATGATACGCTGTTCTCAGTTGCCACTTGGCTGTATGTTTGCAAATTGTGCTATGATGCCGAATACTTGAGTTTGGACTAAGAGCTTTTAACATTCCGGTTACATCCGCTCCTTTTACTTTTAAACTGTGAACCATTCGTCTTCTTATTGTCGTGTGATAGCTGGACGTTTATGTGGACTGCTAACGTTTGGTTATCAATGGTGTCCTTGATGAATCGTTACTCGATCTTCTCAAGCAACTCTGTTGATGGCGTTTTGTTTAACATACTACTCGTGTTGTCTTGTACCAATATTACGTATATTACTGATCGCGTATGCTCTGGTAACTCGCGTGACGAAATTAAAGGGCTCAAACATCAACCAGCTTACTCAACATGTGTGTGTTAGTCGTCGTTTGGATCGACAATTTTTGCTTGTTTCATTTGACGTTCTGTTGTGCTTTTGTGTCCGTTCCGTCATTTCGCGGACCTACTTGTGCAATGTAATCCCTGTATTGTTCATTCGATACTAATTCTGCTGATTACTTATTACCACTTATGTTCTCGAGGTAACGGTGCTGTCTACAGTGAATTCAGAGTATTTCACTTTCACAGTAAGTTTATTCGAAGAGCGTGTTGGACGATTATATGAACATATTGGTGGTACTCTAATTCCATGTTAGGGACTGCCACTAAACATTTTTAGCTTTCCTCATCGTTATTCATTCTCCATGAACTAACTAATGGTGGTTTACTTCCAACACTCAGTGAATATCCGAGTGAAACTTTTATTCACTAGTAGACAAGCGAATCTCCACTTGCTCTAAGACAAAGTATTTCGAATGGACAATTTTCAAATTGGTCGGGCCTCATTGTACAATGTTTTACGTTTTGTACAGTACTTCTGGTTGCTCCCTGCAGTTCTGAAGTTACAGGGGTATTATGAAACTGTAATTGTTACATAGATTTTATATTGAATAATCGATTTGGGTCAATCTTCTTTCTTTACACTTGTCTTTCACTATGTCGGCTGATTAGAAGTCAAAAGTGTACTTTTTTTTCATACGATTTCATGAGTTTTTTAAATGCATTTTGAAATGACCAGATCTCCCTGACCGTTGCATCAATATCGTAAAATCATTCCTTTTAATGTTTTGAAAATCATCGATTATTGTTTCTTGACATACCGAAAGACATTCTGTTTCACTTCGTCAAATATTTAACGACTTGAAAAATGAGTCAACTTATGTTGTTTCATCTGACCTACAGATATAATCAGTTTGTTCCGGTATGTTTCAATCTACACGAATAGATCACAAACCAAACTTTTACGCTGTTGCATCTTCAGGTTCAGTTGATTCATGTGACTACCTTTGGAGGCTGCGTAAATTACTAATTTCCGAAGCTGGACAACGTTTGACAGAAGTGGTTGTGGTCACTCTATACTCCATTCCCCGGTTTAAAATCTGGTTCCATTGTTTTACTTCTTTGGTCACTTGTTTGTGCATGTTATGCTGTGGCGTTAGAACTTGCGGTATGTCATACACACAATCGATTCATCAAGTGCTGCAGAATACTACGGAAAACTTTTGTTGTCAGTTTGCTGGATTGCAATGCTTTTAATATTCTCTGTTCGATGAAAAACGATTTTCGACATAAGATCAAGACGTGTAACTTTTTTACTACCTTCATCGCACGCTCTTTGATTAGACCACCGTTGGTGAATAATGTTCCGATCCTGATCGGTCACTTTATAACTGGCCCTAATCAATACGTCATTTTCACTTCTGTTCTCGGTAGAAATAATCTTTCCGAAGTTAAACTAAGTTGTTTTCGAACCCCGTATTCTTGTGACTTGAGAATAATTTAGCCCATGCTTAACAGCATTGTGCTGAGTTAACTTGTACTCCTTCGAAACCACAACAGCATCGCGGTATATCACACAAGAAGCTTTATGTTCTTTCACTAGAAAGTAAGTACCGATAAAGTTGAGAATCGGATGTTTGATGACGAGGATGAAACAAGTTCAACCTTTTTTGTCTATGGATATGTGGGTATAATTGTTTTTATCATAAACTGAGGATATCTCTTGGTCAGAAGTCATGTGAGCACCCCTTGCTGTTGTCGAAATGGGCAGGTCTATGGTGACTTGGCCCGGTAACTGAAGTTAGTTATCAATAGGTTGACCATCGTAGATCCCAGTCATCTCCCTGGCTACAGTTTTAGTGATCAGGATGAGCATTAGCTAACTGGCTTCATTGACGTAACTGTTGACGTTGTTTTAACTGAGTTTTCTGTGGTCCTCTCAGATCAGGTGACAGCAAACACCTTGTGGTACATAACCGAGAAACCTAACTAACGTAAGGACATCTACTGAAGTTGGGCACTGCCTTGTTGATGCGATTTTTCTCCCATTTAGGACAGTGTGTTTGCAACATTTCGGTGCTTCGATGCTAAACGTTTGCATTTAAAAATAGAAATGTTGGGGTTTATCAAGGTGTTCGTCTCTATCCTGCCTTTTATTTCATAACTAAAGTTCTTTTCATCATCAATCATGACCAGATTTTATTCTGACCGATAATGTTCTGGCGATTTGAGGTGCCCACAGATAGATGAGGCTGTTGCAGAGCCTTCAACCTTAATAATAATCATAGACTTAGTCAGATTCTCGATGTATTCAGAAACCGAGTTCAGTTCACTTTTTCATCGCTGACATTTCAAATACGATCTGTTGTTGTGCTTGCCTCTCTACACACGAAATGTGCGCAACGTTTGTTAGACACAGTCCTTTACTCCGCCCATGCTATCTGTATAGAATAATTGATAAGTGATGATCTTCCAGTTTCTGTCTTAGAAAATCGCATACCTATCGTACTTTCTTCTCCACTTGTCTGTCCACTAGACATCGAATTCTTATTGTTCACTGGATAATGCAGAATACAGACGTTGTTTCCGGTGTCGTTTTTGGCAGAAAAGCGCAATGTACAGTGATAGCTTCTCGTGATTCGTATGTGACCACTAACGATCTTGCCTCATCGGTTTGATGCAAGCTCTTCTGGAGTTAACTAGCAATAACTGTACACTTCGCTAACATTGGATACCAGTCGCCTAATTCAGGTGTCTGATCGTTCCAGTATGATTATTCAACCGTGTTGAAAATGGTTTTATGGTCAGTCGTCCGGTGTTGAATTTGCAGATGATACAAATATACCCATTAACAACGTTGTACTCAAAACAACATGAATCAAATTTATGTTATCAAAAATTCTGAATTAATTCGGTGGAATGCGTATTGTGTTTTGCATACTGATTGATGTTCACTTCACGTATAACCTTGACTCTTTTCCGCCCAATATTTTAGCGAGCCGAAAATTGCATGAAGGATACTTTCAATCAGCGAATATCATCCGATCATCAAAGCAAAAATTCATTCCCTGCGATGCGCTCTGATACTCCTGTTGCATTACGTCCAACTGATTTGGTCATGCCCTCACCTACTACAACCGCAGAGTTCAACCTATCTTCTCCAAAGTCTATTGTTGCCATAAGCAATACGCAAACTTCTTCCAGCGCTACAACCATCGACATGCCTTATCAAACATTTTTCAAACCGGTGTGTACAGATATTTCTGCTGCGGAACGCATTCCCCAGTCCCTTCCATTCCGGACTGTTATGGAGTCATCAAACAATCCTGCTACGTACAGGAAAGTGCTTTTGTCTCCAACCAAGACACGTACACAATCTGTCTATTCTGATGGAAATGATAGACTGGCTTTCCAACGGGCGGACCATCAAACATTCAGCGAAAGCCATAAGGTTTGTGTAGATTTTTACAATCTCTTGCTTCTCTTGTTAAGTTTGCACAAGTTTAACCTAATGAGCCTGCAGTTATGTGTGATTGATTTCAGGTATCCAAGACCAAGTGAGTTTTCATCCTGGGTTTTACTTTGCTTTGCGAGTAATAAATGAACATACTATGAAAATCTCATCTCCCCCTAATGGCGATCGATTCAGGCCACATTGACATTGATTGGATTTTGACCCAATTGTTTCCCTGTCTATTGTCAACGGATGGTCTGCTCGTTTTTTTTTGTTATAAATGCTCGTATCATTTGGATGCAGCGATCAAAAAATGGCAAGTTCTGTTTGGAATACTATAGCATTTTCTATCTTACTCACAAAACCATCATCCGAACGTGTTAATAGATACCTATGTCAAGAAAAAACTGCAGGTATTTGCCTGCACAGGTGCTTACATGCACAACAGTTTCATGCTGGGGTTCCAAACCAGAGATTTCACAAAACTTCGACGCTTGGTGTTGAAACAGTGTATTGATATTAACAGCGTTGAATTTAACAACAACATCAACTTCTACTGTTCAATCAGGATGTGTATCACCGGGTTTGTGTGCTATTTCTGCAGTGATCAGAAACCCACTGGAAATGTCTCACTCCTGCGTAAGCAATAGTTCTAGACAGAAAAAAACTCCGTCCGGCATAAAAGCAAACCCTTTTGAAATGTTCAACGAAGATTTACTTCACTGCGTGCTGTCGCATGCCTACAGTGATTTCAGTTGATTCTGATGGGCAGCTACATGCCGAACGAATTTTGCTGTCTTCATTCATAATCGTTTTATCCATGCATTGACACCCGGTATTCCATTGTCTTCGGTCAGGAGTTGTGTATATTCAACTATTGCGCACGTTTTCCATTGAATGAGTGTGTGCTACCGGTGACATTACCACTTAGGAAAGTTCCGACTTACGTAGTGTTAAATCGTCCCGCTCGGGTAAGAAGAACACGAATTGGTGAGCCACCAAATAAACAGTGTATTGATTGGTTCGGTGGTACAGGTATATAAAAGATGGATAACCAAAGGCAAACGATCAATAGCCACGTGACAAATCGGTAAGCACCTGCACACATGATTAGTTAGTTTCTTGCGTGACTTATCTGGCGTAAGTTAGGACGCGTGATTACATGGGCGTGTAAGCCCAAGACCGCCTGTCCGATCCTGATCCAACACGTGGAAATCTCTTCACAAATGCCAATGTTGAAAACTTGCTACCCTCCGAAATGAAAGTAAAACAAAACTTGTGGCACAAAGCAAATCTCGGTTTTATTGAGTTTTTATGGGTTATTTTATTGACAAGGTACATCAGTAAAATGGAGAATTACAATTGGTCGGCTCAGCTCCGCCTGTGGCTCGTTTGTTTTAACGCGTGGTGCACTTAACTTGTTTTACTCCGATTCACGTTGTAACAAAACCCAGTGCTACGCCAAAGGGCCATCCGCCATACCGGCATATTACTTTGCTCCAGTTGTCGACACGGATTAGCCGTAGTCTCCCGTGAATTGTCAGCTGACATCGTATCGATGACTTCGTCCGATACAATCCCTTTACATCCACTTTTTTCGTAGCACAATCCATTGCTGGATCTTGACAACACTTCGACATTTGTGGAGAGGTACCCTGTAACCAGCGCTACCCATTTTCTTAAATGTACTCGATTCTTGCCTTTCAGATTTCTTCCTTTTTCCGTTTCGTATAACCGATAGCCGTTGCACCTCACCAGCACTCCTTCTGTCCATCGTTGTGGGTTTTCTGGAACATCATCATCATCATCATAACAGCCATGAGCCTGACCAAAAGGTACTGTGGCTCGGGCCGCCGTTCACCTCAACAGTGACGTAGAATATCCTAGAATAAAAAGTTACTGAGGAGGCTGAGAATTAATGAGAGAAGGCTAACAGG
>JTDE01022194.1:39897-65816 GCA_014338405.1 Paragonimus skrjabini miyazakii
TGTTCAACAGACAACGTACCCAATTTCTTTTGTATTTTAGCAAGACAAAACTGTGAAAATGTGTGTGTTGACCCGTCCACGTCTTTTTTCTATGAATTGATCTTTGAATTGTTTCCTCTGGTCGACGAAGCAACGTGACGTCTAGGAATTAGAGCTTGTTGTGATGCTCTAGCTCAACGGTGAACTTTATATTCTCGTGTGCTTTGTTGAACTCATCTAGTGTGACCTGGGGATTATCATCGTTTGGAAAAAGACAAAAAATATCATCCACAAATTGCTTGTAGAGCTTGCATTTAGTTACGATGTGATTGAGTTCATTGGTCTCTAGTTTGGTCATAAATACATCGGTGAGTGTTATGCGTCACAAAGTTAGTTATGCAAAAAGTGTGGACGCTTGTGGTAGTAACCCCTTGAAATAGTGAACGCTCGTTGCAGTTTTTTCATAAACTCTCAACCTGCATGCAAAATGAGCATAAATTGGATTTCTCTGGTACTCCTTTTCCGAAGTGGACAGCTCTCAAAAAGCCTTATAAGTAACCGAATCGAAGATGGCTTTCGGATCTAGAAATATAAAAGTTTTTAATTATATCCAGAATTATCGTTGCGCCCAGACCAATCATTAGGTCGAGAATGCTATCAGTTCTCTTGCGATCCGATCGGAATCCTACCTTTTCCTTCATGAATCTCACTTATTTTTTGGATTTTGTGAACCGACGCAGTTTTAAACCAGCGAGTAATGATGATTCGAGTTAAACGAGACTAGCGCTTTTGTGATTGGCTCATCGACCTACGTTCCAATTTTTAAAACGTACTACCTACTGATAAACACCAGTCGCGAGGCATATCTTGAGTTTCTCAAATTGTTCCAAAGAACGTTGTCAGTTATTCGATCAACCTCACTGTCATCTATGAAAATAGATAGTGAGAGGAGATCATTTAGGGATAGACTTGACTGGATAACGGTGCTAGTTTCGTAAGTACGCACCTTAAAGGCACAGCACACATCAACCTGTAGCTTAAATGAAGTACCTGATGAAGCAGTTTGGTGACCTAGTTGTCGTTGATTGTGGACAATAACAGCGCCATTATTTGTCAATTTTACTATTTCTGGAGAGCACTCTTCATTTGGACTATCATATGAAAGTACAGGGAGAGCAGAGAGGATAAGGGGTGATGCAGCATAAGTACTTGGAAGTGCTTTACTAACGTCAATATCGGAAGAACATTAGCTTCGAATTCCTCCCAGGCAGTCATATCACGAAACAAGGTTGATGTTTAGGGGCTTCATCTGGATGCGATGACGCAAAGCCTGACATGCGAGATATCAATGGTAGGGTTTTATGGAACAACCTCACTCAGATGTGGTGAGTCAGGCATCGAACTGATTTGCTAGTGCGAGGCCTGCTTGGTCCGAGGGCGTAACGAATCAAACATTGATATCGGATTCTCATCTCTATTTCTCATAACTGATGTCGAGCTTCCGAATTATACCGAATATTTTTCGACCCTATTGAATAACAGCTTGTTGGTTATGGTCAACTGTTGGGTGACCGGAGAGCTCTTTTTTAAGTACGTTCTCCCTAATTCCGTTCCTCCTTATTCGGAGGACTGAGGTTTTAGCTATTAAAAAATGTTGTACTGTATGCGTTCAGTGTTCCAGCGTTATCACGATGTACAATCTTATGATTGTGGTCGTTTTTCGTCCGATTTGTGTGATTTGGTCTCACCCAGTGGATCGGAAAGCCTGGTCAGCACGTTTTCTACATTAAGGCACTGTACACTGTGTCAAGAGAATGTATTAAATACAGGCACTTTGGGTAGGTTTCAAGTGATTTCCCTGTTATATTCATCTCCACCGCTGATGATATTTATCCAGATTGAATCGGCACGAGTAGAATAACGTTCGTTTCTGTTAGGCTGTTTTATCACTGTTTCTGTAGCCACCTCCTCGACCGCTTTTCACTCATATACAGCTGTGTAGGGTTGTGATGCATGACAAATGACACAATTGTGAGTGGGACATTAAGCCCATTGTCTACTCTAGATTGATCCTTCACGCGATCCCATTACCCTGGTAACTTCACCATGCGCTGATCGCATGAGTAGATGCTTTCGAGCTTAAGCAGAATCGCAGCATCGGTGGGATAGTAACCACACTATGCACTGCTCACATGTTCGGATTTAAGTAACGCGAACAGAACGCAATTTTCAGTATCTGTGCTTCGACAATTGGCCCCCAGTAACTATTTATCAAAGTCGTGTATTGGGATCTATTGGGATGGGGTGATCGAGACGACCCAGATGGCGAATCACGTATACTATTGACAGACCGAAAGGTTACACAAGCATGCAACAAATGGTTTGAGAGACATGGGAGTTAATTAGGGACTCTTGAAACTGGGCGTTCAACTGTTTCTAAATCCTTTGGTGGCTAATCTATCTGCTTTCAGGCTGATGCTGCGTGGACTTCGGTAGTTTCTGTGCACTGTGGCGACATTCGAATAACAGAGCCCGATGCCGTTGACGTTTTTCACCCGGATCGTCCTTACCTCCATGCCCGATTAACTTCCACTGGCAACCTACGCTTATTCTCAACCGATGGTCAGCTGTCAAAGAGTAGATACTGACAACCAAGCTGCTCATTTATGTCTCAACGCCGGTCATTTAAGCAGTACAGAC
This sequence comes from Paragonimus skrjabini miyazakii, assembly GCA_014338405.1. Lineage (NCBI taxonomy): Eukaryota > Metazoa > Platyhelminthes > Trematoda > Plagiorchiida > Troglotrematidae > Paragonimus > Paragonimus skrjabini miyazakii. The sequence goes on from JTDE01022194.1 coordinate 42,577, forward strand.
TGTGGTTACTGCTTCGTTATATCGTGACCTGGTGCAGGTTGGGAAGCACGAGTGTTCAGACGTGCGATCGGTTGTTGACGTTTTGAACAAAATGTAATGCATCCAGACTAACATGTCGAAATGTTTCACCCGCTCCGCGGAGTACGGTCTGTTAGTGTCGTGTCTCCACCGGGCGATGGGGGCGATGACTCGCATCATGGTTTAGAGTTATCAATCCTTTCAGCATGTCACAGTTTTCAACGTACCTACATCTGTCAGATCGTCACTCTCCTTCACACTTAATTTAATGTTTATCGATCACTTATTGCTGACGTGATCAATAATGGCTCGATCGGCTATGCACGCTTATGTTCCACTGTGGAAACGTGTCTATCCCTCTGCCTGATGCTATCGTTGGCATGTCAACAGCTAGCGTTCGATTTCTTTCATTGTTTCATTTATCTCTGCTGTAAACTCCGAGCTCGATTGGAAACGATAATTTGAATATTTGTGGGTAATTTTCAGCCTATTGGCTTAACTATTCCTAAACTAACTCATCTATTCCGTAGCCACAACACGATTAAACTTCCCCACATTGATAGTGAACTCGAATATGTTCACTTTTAACGTGTATTTGTAATTCAAATGTGCTGGCCGTCATCTCGTTCTTTCAAACTGGCTGATGGATAATGTTGAAAACTTGGTACTTTCCGAAATGGAAGCAGAAGCACAACTTATGGCACCAAGTATTTTCAGTTTTATTGGGTCTCCTTGGTTTAAACATGCCAGTTTGCTCGAGTTGCCAACATTGACTGGCAATGACCTGCGGATTAATAGTTGACCTCGTATTAAGGTATCCGTCCAATCCAGTCTCTTTACAGACAAAGTTATGGTGTGATCGTGACGTATTCAACTTTAAGGTAGTATGGTCAGAAGGCGTTTTACTCACTATTCTTTGGGTTTATTATTTCTGTCTAGACTTTATCTCGGGGCGACGACGCGTACGCCGCGCCGTCGTCCACGTGCGATCCAGTTCCCACCCGTTTCGGTGAACCCGATGATAATCCATGTTCCTACGTTTGGGATGAACAGAAGAAAACTTCGACCTGGTCTCCGAGCGCGTCCACTTCTGTCAATTTCCATTCAGTTAGCCGACCGGTCCAACCATCCACACGACCCTCCTCTACGTACACGAGCGTGCATCGACCTCTTCTGTTTCATCAAACCGATTCATGTGACCAATCGACGAACAACAGTATGGGCGCTCGACCTGACATACGGGCTGCAGTAACGCGACCAGATTACTCTACTGAAAGATTCTCAGAGTCGTACAGCACACAGGTGGACCGCATCACCTCGATGTATGTCTTACTCATATTCGCTGGTATTTTGCTATCGATAAATCTTAGCAAACACGTAATCTGACTTTTGTTTTCATCCGATGATAATTCATAGTTGGAGTATTAGCTATTCATTTTATTTATTTATTTATTTCCGTTTCGGTTTACGACTGTTTGCCAGTAAACTATTCAGATTAGCCGTTAATGCCTTGTTATCCACACTATTTATGAGCAGCCACTTAAAATACGTTATTGAGGTTTGCCTGCGTCATTAACAATACTTAACTATCATTCAGCTATAAAAAGAAGGAAACCTTTCTTTAAATACTTGGAAGCTGGAGCTTCTATGTCTTACCGTGAACAATCGGGATCCGGATGGTGTCTACATCTTGTAACTTCATAACAGGGCGATGGTGGTTTTTAAGGCCTCGCTTCATTGATTATTCCTGTCTCACTGATAACTCAGCTTCTCAAGCTAGTTTGTCATGATATCTCCTTATGTTGTTAGTCAACGATTAGGCAGATCATGAGAACTCTTGCTTGGACGATGGACACAGTGTACACTTCGGTGGCTGCTTTCATTTTCCTTCGTCAAATCATCTTCGACAACATTGTTTTTTAACTCTAAAAGACCATGGGCTTGCTTAATCGTGTAGACATACATAATCAGGATGTAAGTAAATGGATTCGTTTTGATCTTGATTGCTCGATATCAGTTTTTCGAACTTCATTTTTCTTCACCTATGGATGTCATCGATGCTTGCGGTTGGACTTAAGTATCTTAATATACCTAAGATCCTCATTTCTTGAAGATCACTTTTCACATCGATAGCTTCAAACTGCGCATATGGGGTCATTGGTAATTAATTATTTCATGTGCGGAAAATGATGCTGGACTACAAACCTCTGGTTTGCACATCATGGCAATACGCAATCGACACGAAGTCCTGTTAAATATGGTAGAAACCCTTTCTAAGCTTGAAATCATCTTCGTTAATGATCATCGTCACACTAATTTGATAACGTTACATTATCTGAATGCTAACAGTGTTCGGCTGACCCCTGATCATCATCTCTAGCCTTCCTCCAAATGTGATGGCACTTACGTTGGCAGTTTCATGAAGGCCTTGCAGCTCTTTTGACAACTTGCGTAACGACAATCACGGACATGCTCTCACCTTTTTCTACTCGTCGTAGCTCACTGATCCGTTCCTGTTCTCGGCAAAGTCATCCAGTTTTTTGTACTTGATCTTCGGGTGATCATCTGGGTCCCTGAACACAGTATGCTTTCATCACGCGAGCACTGCACCGTTTCATTATGGCCTGCAATCCTGTTGACTTGCTCTGTGATAACAGTTGGATTAGGGTCGTCAGTAGTGTGTAGTTAGGTACCTGGTGGAAGGCAACCGCTAGTGGCAAACTGGAAACCGGGAGCTTTTTTTGTAGATCGACTCATGATCATTCACACTGGAAACACCGTTGACTATAAAACCCTTGGTCGCTGGTTCGTGCTTAGTTAACCTGATAGATAACTTTTCAGGGTTTAACCGGCTCGATGTGTTTTCGGACAGGATAATTCCATACAGAGCGAGATAGATGAGGATTTGCCCATACCGATTAGTCTTGTAGATTTCCATGTAATGAGTACAAACTTAGTGAGCTCAAGTCGGCTCTGGTGTGGTTACTTTCAACCTGGGGCCTATGGGTGCAACTGTTTCAGTGAGATTGATGTAACATTTTCGTTGATCTAAGAAGCCACTGTCGTGGGTCTTAATCACTAGATCATCATCATAGACAGCAATACATCAGTGGTTCACACTGATGCTTAACTGCCACACAACCATGGCTATTCTCTTGAGCGCGTTACTAATTTGATCAGCTTATTCTCATCCATTAGATCTACTTATTTAAAACTTGCTGAACAAAAAGTAAACGATTAGATATCTTACCCATTCCCATTATGGTGTCTGCTAAATTTACGTAAGATGTAACCCGTTGATGCTACGTTGTAATCTTCGCTATTTCATTTGTATACAGATAAGTGTATGCATGAGTAGTTCATACTTGTCATTGTGATATCGTCATCTAGGAAGTTTGATCAAACTTGAATGTTATATAATATTGCGCATTATCTAATTGTTCCTTCTTTTTTTGTTTTCATTCAACCTTACTGCACTACTTCTTTCTCGTTTGCATGTCGTCTGCCGTCTTGCCTTCTTTACTGTTCTTTTTTATGCAGGTTGACAGAAACACACAATCTTTTAGAATCTCAACGATCCAAGTTGATCAACGGAACTGCCTAGATTGTGTTTCCAGCTTCATTGTCCGGTTCTTCAATCTTTGCATAACGGAGACTATGCATTTTCACAGTTTGTACTCCTAACTCAACTAGTTTTAAACGGAGTCGTGTGTTTGAATTTACATATAATTTCCATTTGTACTTTGTTCGGTCAGACATCGATTGACTGATTGGCCGAAGCCATAGATATGCCTTTCTTTCTTCTCTTTAGGTTTTCTATACGAAACATTTCTTGACATTCCATCTTTTTTGCTTCCATATTGTGTTATAGCATTCCGAAATACACATTGTTTTCCCATTTCTATGCTCAATTTGCTTGCAGTTCATCACTTGATTTTTGAAGTCTTTATTTCATCGTTTATTTGCCTTTTCTCATCACCAATCTCATCCTGGCTTGGTACATTGAATTGTCTGTCTGTATGACAATGGATACCAATTTCCCGTATCTAGCTTTCTTCGGAATTCGTGTTTTGATATCACTCGCCCCTCATTCACTCCGTTATTTGCCATGATCCGTTTTTCGTGGTGATTTTATTGTCAAATGCTTTGACTCAACTATTTTTGTTTGTAGTGAGCCAGATAGAGATGATTGGGTTTGTGGCCGTTCCTTACAGACAAACCGGAAGGAGTCAAATTGGATGAGCTAGTGTATTGTGTTTGTTTCCTTGTCTATCTTCCCATTGTCGTGCCCTGTCTCTACAAAACGCTTTCCTATCACATAGCTATAGCAACCGTCGATCAAACGAGCTTCATCACAAAAATCGATGTACAAATCACTTTGTTGACGGTGTTCAACGGATAGACAAATGAATGAGGAATTTGACTTGCTTGCGATTCCGGTTTTCGCTTCTGTGTAGTGCGCCCAAAGATCAGTTAATTTTTTGTCATGGAGTTTAGATTCTGAACAATGTTGAATCATCTGCTGGTTGTTAATTCCCAGCTCGCCTATGGATGTGAACATGCGCTTAAACGGGAAAGTCGGAAGTGGTGCTTTCTTTCACAGCGAAACGGGATCTTGACGCTTGCGCTTCTCGATGATCTGTTGGGCTAAACTGGACAGTGTGGCCACCACATCTCGACAGAATCACTCATACCAAGCAGGTTGAGAGTTGAAAAAAGGTTGGTATCCTTTTCCGAAAAAAGTACCAGATCTGGTACACTGCCACCCACCCGCTGCCTTGCTGTACATGCCAAAGACTTGGATTGAAAACCATAATCGTTCTTTAGTCTAGGTCCGGGCGCCTTGCCAGTATCTCAGCTCACATACAACCATGAATAATCACAACACCAGTAATTCCATACTGCATCGGTCCTCTCACAGCATAAACCGGGTCGCCCTATCCGGATAGGTGAAAAATGCTACTGCGGACCCTTCCTCACTGTCCTATCAAGTTTAGCTCTCAGGCTCCTCACGACCTCCATTTCTGATAATTACTCTACAGGTCCCAAAACAGATAGCTAAACATAGTAACACTGCGCCGATAAGTCTGATCTGTTACTGCTCAAGCCTCTCCCGTCCCTTGTTTAGACCTAGGATGCGAATTAATATAGGTGCTTTCAACGTTCGCACTCTAACACAGATAGGCCAACAGGCCGCTCTCGCACGAACGTTAGACTCGTTAAGTGTCGGTGTCCATTGTGTTTCAGAGGCTTGAATCCGGAACAGTAATGAACGTATGGAACTAATAGCACCCGCACTGTCTATCCGACACTGGTTGTACACTTCGTGTGACCACGACTGCAGCTACCGGTCTGACTGGAATAGGTATAGTCCTCAGCACGATGGCTGCAGCCGCACTAATAGATTGGATTCCTGTTAACAGTAGACTTTGTGCTGTCCGTTTGGCAGGTTCTGTTAAGGTCAGTTCTAGAGGCAAGACTTTCAGAAATTAATTCATTGTGTCTGTTTATGCTCCAACTGATTGTAGTCACATCGAACGTCTTTTCGGATTTGGCCGCTCTATTTCGGTCGACACATAGTTCTGATATAGTCGTTCTGGACGTAGTTATGAACACCCAGGTCGACCACCTTGGTGAGGCTACGTCTAGTTTGGATAATGGCAGGCCGATGTTGCAACTGTGTGCTGAGTATAGGCTATTTTTAGCCAGCACTAGTTTTAGGTATCGTTCATGTCATTGCCATATTTGGCGCCCGCCTTCTCCGAATCAGGCATGGTCTCAGATAGACCACATAGCTGTTAGTTACAGGTGGCGTGTTTGCATTCAAGACTGTCGTTCTTATTGGAGCACGTACTTAGACTCGGATCATACATTAGTATGCTGTCGTTTTGTTCTTAATTTTGCTGGACACCGACTGCAACGATTAGCTTTTGAGAAATTGGCTTTGCCATCGGTAATGCATAAGTGCCAAACTAGCTTAGACAACTACCTTAGCAATTCTCACTCTGAAAATCCTAATAGGTGCTGGACTCAAATCTCATAGGCCTTTCAGAAGGCAGGTACTGTAGCATGCGGCCCGGGGGTAAATGGGTTGAACATTGGATCTCGGAGAAATCCCTGGAGTTGTTAGAAGCCAGACGAAACATTGCTCCTGGTGGTTCACATAACAAGTCTAGGAAAGATATTCGTAGGAGACTGAAACACAGCCTAAAGGCTGGTCGTGAGGCTTGGTTAATGGGGAGAGTTAAGGAAATGAAGACCATTTTGTGCCAGGGAACACCGGCAAACCCTTTAGGCTTATCCGTGCTATCGGCCCCATGTGACCGTCTTCCAGTGAAGCTATCAACGAGACAGATGACACTCATCCACAGTAAGTCCAGAAGGTTAGAACGTTAGGCGGAACACTGAAGGTCGATTCAGTTGACCTCCTGCTTCAGTTGTGTCACTGCCGCAAACTTGCGATATAGCACCCTGGTCGATGGATTTGCAACCACCCACTGAGACGGAGGTTCGCAACTGCATTTCGGCTTTCAAACGTAATAAGACTGCTGGTCCGGATAGTTTCATGCCGGCACTCATCGAAGAAGGTGGGGAGGTGTTATTACTGGCTTTGACTCAGCTATTTCAATTTGCGTGGACGACGGAGACCATCTCTCTGTGCTTGGGTCACGCGATAATAGTTCCCATATTCATGGAAGGTATCATGGGCTCTTACGAGAACCACAGGAAGATTAGTTTGACCCCAGTCATTACTAGGGTTCTGATATCCATTATATTTCGTTAACTAACTGCGGTTCGGGAGGTAAACATTGGGGAAGAACAGGCAGAGTTTCGTCCTGGCCGGGGATGTATAGATCACATTTTTACTCTTCGTCAAATTTTGGAGCAGCGTCATGTGTACCGCCGGCCAACAATTGCCGTATTTCTCGATTATACAGGTGCTTTCGATTCGGTTGTTCGATTTCCACTTTTGGAGTCGCTTAAACGCAGGTGTGCCGACCAATTACGTGAACATACTGTCGGCGCTTTATTCCCATACGTCGGCTCAGGTTAGGGTTTACGTTGAACTGCTGACGGTTCCAGCACCATGAGCGGCGTACGTCAAGGCTGTCCTCTTTCACCATTTTTGTTCAATTTTGTGATAGACTAAATAATGGAGGATTGTCTCCGACACACGAGATGCCGGCGTGGACCTCCTGCCTGGTGGAAGACTGGCTAACGTTGATTAGCCCTTTGACACTTTCTAAACAGCACAAACAATGCTAGACGCTATTTCGTACTTTGCTATATACTTCGTAATGCGCTTTGCAACCTCGAAATGCAAAGTGCCTTTGCAAGATTGCTGTGATTACGTAAATTTAATGTTAGCTAATGAAATCATGAAGGTTGTTGGCCGGTTTATATACCTGGGAAGCTGCATCTGCGGTGGCGATGCAGGGAATGAAAGCGCACATCTCCAAGGCTAGGGCTGTGTTTACTAATCTGAGGCACCTCTTGCGACAGAGAGGTGTCTCTCTGATACTTAAAGGTCGCGTATCTAGGTCGACAGTGAGGGTTGTGTTAGTCAATGGCCGCGAAACTTGGCCGTTGACGGTAGAGGACGTGAATCATCCTCAGGTATTTGACCACTGATGTTTGCGTTCGATCGTTCGTATAGGGTGGCACCAACAAGTAAGCAACGAGGAGGTCAGAAAGCGGGTGTTTGACATTGATTGTCAGACTTAGATGGTTGGGTCATGTACTAAGGATGCCAGGTAAGCTAGTGGTTTGCCACATCGAGCACTGTTCGTCGACGCTGCGGCCGACTGGTGCAAGGTGGGAGATGTACAGATGATGACCTGGCGTAGGCAAATGAAATCGTTCACGCAGGGGTTGGTCATTGTAGTTCAGGTTCGTTTCGCGGGCTGGAGCCATCGCGATTCACAGAGTCGGTGGCTGGAAGTGTTGGATGGGATGGCGACTAATTGAGCTCAGTGGCGTGAATGCTGTTTGGCCGAGTTGTCTCTGAAGTGAGTGCATTTAATGGTATGCCGTACAGAAGCTGCTTTGCTGATGACGTCTAACTTTGACTTATAGCTCGGTTGTTTGTTTACGAGGTGTAGGCACCTTCATGTTGAATGTTTGAATATAGACGTGACTGTTTTTGGTAATTAGGTTCCTTCCGGTCTCTTTCATTTCCCCCTCTTAGTGGTTTTGTAACAGTTAAGCATCGGTGTGAGTCACTGATGTATTGCTGTCTATGATGATGATAGAATCAGGGCGTCGAATATCCCGGTATCTTCTAGATTGAAATGTTTATGCAGAGGCAAACTTGTTTTATTTGGTTATGTTAAAGCGACTGCCGTTATTGGACACCAGATTAGGTTATAAATCACTATTTTTTCTGATTTTAATTGTTGCTGCGCTTGGGTTCCATATTTCATCCGGTTCTTCCAGTTCGACGTTCTTCTGGTTTTAAACCTACTGTTGTCATGCACACTTGTCTTCGAGTAAGTTGCATCCAGTACATGCATAAGAAACCCGTCCATTTTACAAACAGAACATGATTACTGCTTCGAAAAATGGGCTTGTTGTTCGAAAATATATAAATGCAACCACTGGGTATCGGTGGTCTTTCATGAATTGTGTTCCATTTCTGGCGGATAGGACTGATTGATAATAGTTGTTTTTAGAAACACGTAGAAAGCAACAAATAAAAATGAGACATCGGTTAGTGGTTGATTTTACGAGACATCCGAAAATTTTTCAAGCAATCCTTGATAGTTTTAACTATGTAAAACTGGTCATTGTATTGAGTTGGGACTGTAATGACACTGGATAGACCGTGAGAATGAACCACATGAAAATGGTGTAGTCCTACACTTGATAAGCATTTATAACGCAATGATTAACTCGAAAACGAAGAAAAACATCTGACATTAATTGGGCTCATTTTGATCAACTTCTTCCTCGGATAAATTATGGAACATCCGTAATCATGAGCACATAGAATTCCACCAAAAAGTGTTTGTTTGGAACTGAACTTTTTGGATAGTACACTTTCGATCGTTTCGTCAACAGCTTGAATGGCCATCAGTTGTCGTTTAACGCGACTATGGAATTGTACATCCAAACATTGAATACATATCGTCTGATGTACTTTTGTAATCCAGAAAAGACGAGATTGCATTTGATCCAACATGACAATTCGATAATCGGACGTGTAAATAATGTGTGATGGACTGACACCGAATGATAGAGTTGGTGTAAAATGATGAAACCCGTCTGTCTCTAAATCCAAAATCACAATCTTGTCCTCTCTCGGACATGTGGCCCATATTTGTCTGGACGTTTCAGCATAACACAAGAATCGGGGAGAAAAAGGTGGTTCATTCAAATACCATGTCTCATCGATTCGATGAAGATCATTCAACTTTAAACGACATATCATAGCATTGGCTGGTTGTGCTATGTAGATATTCCCGGTCGATTGATCAATATCGAACCCGAAAAGTATAGGCTGATCTAGTCGTTCGCACCCGACCGCATCACGTCGGAAGATACAAGAAGTGTCCAATACCGAGAAGTGTTCCCGTGTAGGCTTTCCGTTCGGTTTTGACTGAGCCTGACTCTCTGGTTCCTCTTCCGCATTACAGCAAATCAACAAACCATATTCACTAATTCTACTGTTCCCAAGGTCGATATTCCTGGTTGATTCATCCACATTCGCTGACCACTGATTTTCCAGCTCATTCGAAGTTACAATTCCAGTGAGATAAATTTTCTTCTTATAAAACCGTAGGTATTGAATTTTTAATGATTGACAACCGTCAACCTTCACGGTCCCACACCATTGAGAAATAACGCTCGGGGAATTCTTCAACTTAGTGATTGCCGAAGAAAACAAATCTGATTCTAGACGAATTTGCTGCCGCCACATTATCAAATTTGTTTGATTTTCATCCACAGTCACCGTGCATCGTATCAGTTGGGTGCTCGCGGGGAGCGTTAACATTTGCATATCCACTGGTTGGAATGTTTCACCCAAACGCATAATACAACAATGCTTACCTTTGGATAACACTCGATAGGTAGAGTTACCTTTCATATTTAAGCGAACACTTTCGACATCCCTGTAGGTATTGTAGCTGGGGAAATCAGGTTGGATCTCATTAACCTTGGACGGACGTCGTGAAGTACGGATTCTGGCGGCAAACGAGTGAAAGCGCCCCAGATTTCGATGAGATCCTGTAGGAGAGATTGTTGAAGGTGTAGATGAGCCTGGGTTGGGAGCGACAGGAACACACTGGGATTGATGTATAGACGCCGTTTCTTGTTGCACTTGCTGTTGTTGCAGCCTGCTGGTTGTGGCCAATTGGTCACGTGTCTGTAGTCGTTGCAACAGTTTAAATACATCGTCTAATATAACAGCACGATCTGTATCACTGATTTTTCCGTCTTGTTCACGTGCTGCGATATCACTGACAATATAGTTCAACATTTGTGAGTTGACTTGTATTGATGTTTTACGGTGGGGTAGCCTACTGTTCTCAACGTCAGTAGGCTGCGTGCCACCAGACAATTTGAAGGCGGCCAGCTGATTTTTTCTCAAAAATTCTAAGATTACAATATGATTAAATGCCTTCGGGAAAGAGGATGCATTTCGTGACGGGGGCATGGGGCAGATTGTTCGGCAGATCGGGCATGCAAATGTATCTTCAGTTGTGCATTGATTCTTGCCGGTGCGCTCAATCTCCATCGGGAGCTGATGCATATAGTGTGTGAGACAGGTACAACAAAATGCATGACCGCAGGGAAGCAAACGTGGATCTTCGAGGAGGTTCAAATCAATCGGACAGATAACCATATCCTCCAGAGGCTCCAAGGAAGGCGTGCTGAAACGCCGGTTCGTTTGAACCTATATTGTAAACGAAGAAGAGGATGCACATCTGTGAGAAAATGATTGTTGTCAAGTTGAGTTATTCCTATTAGTTCTGAAGAAATGAACCCCGTTGATAAAGTGGATCGCTCTGAATGTGAAGTTTCAATTTAGTTTGAAATTTCGGAAAACTGAATATTTCAACAAATAATACTACCATCACTGAGATCTTTCCGTGCGGATTAGAACGTAGTAGATTCGTTCTAAGTTGTGGAACTGAACAACTCATGATGGTGCCATCACTTCCAGTGGTGCTGTTCTCATCATCATAGACAGCAACACATCAGTGGTTCACACTGATGCTTAACTGCCACACAACCATGAAAAAGAACAAACAAACCCTGTTTTGGAAGATAGAGAAAAAAAAGGGAGGGGGTAGGGGACTTAACCGCTAAAAATAGCTACGTCTACATTCAAACATCAACATCAAGGCGCCTACACCTTGCAAACAAACAACCAAGCTGTAAGTGAAAGTAAGGCGTCATCAGCAAAACAGCTTCCTCACGGCTTTCATTGCCCCTCATCATTAAGTGCACTCACTTCACAGACAACTCGGCCAAACAACGACAACATTCACGCCATTGAGCTCGATTAGCTGCCATCTCACCTAAAGTTTCAAGCCACCGACTCTGTGAGTCGCGAGGGCTCCAACCAGGGAGACGAACCCGATCTACAGTGCCCAACCTCTTCGTGAACGATTTCATTTGTCTACGCCAGGTCATCATCTGTCCACCTCGCGCCTTACGCCAATCGGCCGCAGCGTCGGCAAACTGTGCTCGGTGTGGCAAGCGATTAGCTGGCATCCTTAGTACATGACCTAACCATCTAAGTCTGTGCAAATGCAGTGAGTGAATAAAAGAACTCGTTTGACAATCAGTGCCAAACACCCGCTTCCTAACCTCCTCGTTGCTTATTCCTTGGGGCCACCCGATACGAGCGATTGAACGCAGACATCTGTGGATCTCAGCAAAAGTCCAAATCGATTAAACGATTTGTTGACGTCAGTTCTTCGCATTAATGTCAAACAAACAACAGACCGGAGTATGTTTGCTTTCCGTAATGGTTAATTCTTGCTGTTCACTGCTAAGAACTTAGTCCGATCCAAAGTGGTCAGTTTCAGCCAGCTGAAACACGACAGATTAACACCAATAGCTCACGAGTAATCCAAATTAGTGTCCAATAGGTTTAAAGGAGTCGGAGTTTTAGACAAGGATACATACTACTGACTTGTCTCTTGTCGTTGCAGCAGGCTAAACAGGTCACACGATAATAGCACGATCTACATCTTTAATCTTTTTGTCACCAGTACTCAAAGCATTGCTCAGCAAGTTAATGAATTCCGTAAATTCAGCTTGAAGAGAAGTCTTATTGTTTGGATCATCGATTGGAATCAACAGGATAGTTACTCCCCCCCAAGACAATCGAGCAATGTGAGCACAGTTAAATGTGACCGAGCATTTGCACATGATAAATTGGTGGCATGTGATATGAAGTCAATGGGGCAGTGATTGAGGGTTTCAATCCTGATCATGGCAAGGATATGCACTACTGACGAGTTCTAACATGGGCGAAACTCAATTTTAGTGCGTATTTTTGAAAGAGGCTAGCTGATAAGTTTATTTGCCTGTAAAGGCTGCGCTCAAATCTGGGAATGTTGTTCAGTTTAAATATTACAGACCTGGTCAGAAGCAGGACAATGTGAGGTTTGTGTGAAGGTTGCGCACTGCACGATAGCGAGAGGTTAATGTAGCACTTTCATCCTAAATCAACTCCTCCCCTCCCCCAAGAATGACAAACCTCTAGAATTGGTCAATTGACAACGGGGACTGTTAGCGATCAACACCTTTCGTGCACACTGTTTTAGTGTTGTGCAGTTCGACTACTAACAGTGATCATCAGTAACATGTTTTGTATGGTAACATGAGAGGAAGAACCTACCGTTAGAAGTCTAGGACAGAAAACCATATAAATTGTAATCCATAAACTCCTAATGCTTTGTTTTGACCATCTTTGTTTTATGAAAAGGCGTTTCCGTTTGGAGGACCCTCACTCATTGGTACGCCGACTAAGTCTCAGCCACTGAACGTCGGACAACACCCCCGTTATTTTTCACCCCTCTATGCCACAGGCCTACGCGCAGTCAGTTTACCTTTGGGCTGATTGTGAGCTATTGATCCGAACGGACAATGAACAGCCGCTAGGTGAAGCGAATCCGCGAAAGTTGATCCCCGCGTACCCTAAACTGACGGATGACTAATTCCATCGGTCCGGTCATGATTGGTATGGCATGCGATGTGTTGGTTCGTTTGTGTGTCAGTGCGCGCGCGTACATGTGTGCGTCTGCTTGCCATTGGGAAGTTGGAGCAATGCGTTGTGACAGATTTTGGACTGTTCACGCTAACCTGCTTGATTCGGCCCTGAGATTGGTCGGAACTTGTCACAATGGCGGTGTTGGCGCGCGCGTAGCAAATGGAGTGGACGCGAGTGTCGTCAGTGCAATCACTAAGACGGTATAATGCGCGCGTACTCAGCACAACATGTCATAGAGCAGCACTCGTGTCCCACTTTCCGTCTCTGTAGTCCAAATTCAATTCTGAAGAGTCGAACGGAACACGAGAGCACCCCATTGGTCGCCATTTGTCAAGTTGTATTCATCGATAAAATCTGTCCTGCCTGATGGAAAACGTACGTGTAAATTCTGAAGGAGTTCTTTAATTTAGTTATTACCAAGGTGGAGTAAGATTTTCAGTCTCATCCACTAACATAAGACATGCCATTGAACACGAAAGTATTATTTTTTCATCCAAGTGCTCCTACAAAGCGGAACACGACTGCAAATTTTCCGAGTTAGTAAAAATACACGCGTGTCCAACAATGATGGGCTGAGTCTGTTCATAGTGTGAGGTCACATATCAACCGTTAGGTATAAAGTTTATGTGTTCTGGAGTTGATCATTTCATCAAATAGCTAATCTGGCGACCACTTGATTTAACATCCGATGAGCCTCATGGGAAGTGCAGTAAATTACCGTAAGAAACTGTTCACGTAGGGGTAATTAGTTTTTGAGCAGTCACTCACGATATGGCGTGTTTCAAGTAATACTCATACCAGGAGTTATATAAAATCCGCCGACATACAAACACCAACACCACCTTCAATTATAAATCAGCTCTCATCCAACGAACATGCCTTGACCAACATTTCGAACACCAGTCCAGATTCGAGCAGACCTATTGAAATCAATAACCGGTGTCACTCACGGACACGTTCCAGATCGTTATGAGATTTTCCCAGGAGGCTCAGACTTAGACAAAAGGACGATTAAGCTTCAAAACCTGAACCTTCGGTTCAAAAGCTTGTACCACACGACAACGCGTGGGCTGCGGTGTATTAGAACTAGTATCGCTTTTTACAGAAAAAGATGCCAAACTGTTAACAACTGATCCAAGTGGCAGACATTTCACCCGATTACGTAAACAATCTTGAGTTTAGCTGCCATTCGATGTTCCGAATTGGTCAAAACTTGTGGATATCTAATTGCGTATTCACTGAAATTAGATGAGACCCAAGTGTGAAAAATCAGGGCTTCAGCTGGATTCGAACCAGCGACAGAAACACCATGCCTCAACGCGGCAAGCGCTCTACCAGCTGAGCTACGAAGGCACGCCAGTAGCCCGGAAATTTCACATTTGGACTTGGTTACTCACTCGTCCCACTGTCTCATATGGAATCCACCAAATGATCCCGGAGATCGGTTGGCCCGACAGGATTTCTCAAACAGTTCACGCTGGAATCCACCAACGCCACTGTTGAGCATAGAATTCGTATTACTAATAAGTAGTTTGACAGGTTTATGAATTTAGATGAGACCCAAGAATGCTCAACAGTGGCGTTGGTAGATTCCAGCGTGAACTGTTTGAGAAATCCTGCCGGGCCACCCGATCTCCGGGATCATTTGGTGGATTCCATATGAGACAGTGGGACGAGTGGGTAACCGAGTCCAACTGTGAAATTTCCGGGCTACTGGCGTGCCTTCGTAGCTTAGCTGGTAGAGCGCTTGCTGCGTTGAGACATGGTGTTTCTGTCGTTGGTTCGAATCCAGCCGAAGCCCTCGTTTTTCACACATGGGTCTCATCTAAATTTATCAATCTGCCAAGCTACTTGTTAGTAATACATTGATTGAAATGCATTTGCTCGACTAATAAACTCCAGTGTATATACAGGGCTCCTCACTTTGGTAAGGGAATTCTAGTGTTCGTGATCATTACTCAACTTTACTTTCCGTTGAGCAGTCACCATTTGTAAAGTCACCGATATAAGTGCAAAAGCACCGGAAAGGGCCTATAAGTTTTCTCTTCAGAAGGTTTAATCGTTCAGCGGTCCAGTTGATCCCCGTCTTCGATGTAAACAGACCTTATATACTTCGATTACTAAACAATCCATACCTATGAGTAGGTATATTTGTGTAGGTTTTGTGAGCTGATTCTGGTCTTCTGCAGGCCCAAATTTCTATGTCTCCCTCCTTGGACCGATTTAGGAGGCCACAACCAAGTCGTTAGGTAATTGATTGTTTGTTTGTGGGAACTGGAAAATTCTGTTTCTGGTTTCTCAACGGACATAGGGTATGATGCATTACCAGACGGATGACTCTCAGACGCTTTTTCTACGAGATTTAGACATCCTGATTAGCACTGTTTTTAACAACAACAAAGATTTATTCAGTACTGTAGATGGCTGGAGCACATCAGAAAGGTCAGTTGGCTGCCACCTCCTTAGAAGCTACGAGTTATATGATTTGCTCTGCAGCTGTACAGATCAATTTCGCGAATCAGAGGTTATGAGTTGGACTCTACAAACCCCTCATCGCTGGTAGTGAATGGGGGAAATGTTGCCTGCACAACAAAACTATATATATATATATATATATATATATATATATATATCGTTTTCGGCCTGCAGTTAAATAGCATTCATTCGATATCTGAACGGGTGCATTGCAACAAAACAGCTGGCTGATTATGTGTGTTGATGTCTATTATATCGGATGTCTACTATACTACTGAAACTGGTAATCGGATGTTCATTATTGGAACATATAGAATGCACGTTAAATTCTATGATACATTCTTTCAAACATGCCTCCGAAGAATTGGAATTGTTGAGGTAATACATTGTCCAGTACATCTTATACCCCACATTATTTTTGACTTCCAACACATTTAGTTGTAATTATCCAACTGTCCACATGTGATTATTTAATAGTTTATTCGGACACGTGATGAGTAACACGTGTTACCAATGTTCCAGTTAGAGTGGGCAAACTTATAGTTTACCAACTAATCACTGGATCTGTAAGTGACGTTTGAAAACGGAGCTGAAGGTGATGCGCGGTGTTATGAATATGGGCCAATGGATCGTAGTTATGACAGTTTCAACCAGAGTGTGGCGAACTGTTGTATTACGAACAACTATTAGCATCAATGGACTAAGCAGCTGGATATCATGTTTTAATAGTAAAGGAACTAACTAAGTATTTTAACGGATTTTCAATTCGGAAGGCCTGAACACTTCTTAGGACACTATTTGGCAGGAATTTTCGTTCCATGCCAGTGAGTTGACATTAATTCCGGTATCAAACTGAAAAGCAATCATAACAATGAAATTAGACGGTTTGGGTTAACGGGATGAACAGAACAGTAGGTCGACAGTGAATTCAGTAAAATAATCTATGTGTTCTAGTGAGTGGTGCTCATGAATCCCTAACCAGTCAAACATTCGCCTCAGTTTAAATGTTGAACTGTCATAACGTCCATATCATTGGCCTTTGATCATGTCAATTTTGCTCATTTTCATTACTTCAGACCCAATGCTCCTTCCGGATCCCAGTCCGTAATTGCGCCGACTACAAGTTTGATGCTTCATGGATGAAAACTTTAATGCTTTATAGAAGAACACTTTAATGCTTCGAATAATGGATGCATGTATATCTCCTCACCGACTGCATCGCTTTCCGGGAGTTTTCTTTAAACTATTGACCAATGATTTTAAACTTTTTGTATACCCACAAAAATATTTGTCAAACTGTATTGCGAATTCGCATTTCTATCCTGACGAATTTATCATTTCCCATTTTTTCATGGAGTATGACTATGTTTGTTTTGAAAGTTTGTTTGATTCTGTTATTCCGATCTTCCTGATTCTGTAACCACACATTCAGCTAGCTCCGGCAACAAGTCTATGCATGTTTTATCTGTGTCTATGGTTATTCTATTATTATCTTCCCTGCACACCACTTTTTGTCAATCTCAACTTTTGCACAAGCTTATCTTTAAAGTTACCCCAGTAGGCTTTTTGTTTGATGAAATTATACATGTGCGAGCATTGAATGTTCACCTCCTCAGTTGTGTACAGAAACCTCTGGATTTGGCTGTTCTCTCAGTTACATTTTTCTGTTGGAAGATTCGGAAAGTAGATACGAGGAAACGATCTCACCCCTACAATAGTACGCATGTTTATATGGTGCTTAGGTTGTGAATTCGGTGATCACGGATAAATTATGTGGCATGTTCGTCTTATTTTTATGCCTGCTATGATGAAAAGACGAGGGTTGATGGCAGGAACTAGTTTAGTAATTAAAACCGCTAAAGAATGAGTACAACATGATGGTCCTTTGTGTGCTAGTTGTAATAAAAACAACCCCATCTATGTACTTGAACGATTCCTAGGAGTGAGATGGACATAGTATGTTTGCGTGCAAACGTATAAAGAACGTCACATAAAATAACATTGTTTGGAACCGTGACATTCGGAACTATGGAATCTTGAATCATCATGCGGTCTGTCAGTGAAAGGTGGATATTTGTCACTATGTGTAAAAGATAACGTGAATGTCAAATGTCCTCCTAAATAGTGGACAATACTAAATCATTATATCTATAAGTTCAGCTACGAGTGCAGCAAAGTAAGGTGTTCATGGGTCATTTATTCGTTCCACTACATAATTTAATATCATAACAAGGAATTCACTAGCCAAAACTCCCCCCTTGCTGGATTGTGATTCTTGTTATTTTGCAGCACACGGCTTCTTTGTATCCCATTTTACGACGGTACATTGCGTTCAGATTACTGATTACCTAAAAAGGACATGTGATGAGTGTCTTGTTGAGTTCATCCCATAATCCTGAAGAAAAAAACTTCTCACTCGCGTTAAATCCATCGATCCGGATGGATTTATTCAACGGGGCTTTCACTTTGGCTAAGGAATCTTGAATATAGATATCTATAAGTGATGACCGCTCAGTTCATTCTGGTCAATTCATCTCGGAACAAAACATCCCGGAAGTAACACATCCCTAATGAATTTTTTTATGAAATATTAATTTTTGGAGCAGTTCATCTCGAAAACCTTCCTTCTATAGGCAGTGAATAAAGTTAAGCTAGAGACCACTCACTTTTCACTTGTGTCATCCTGAGACAAGCAACTCTCGTGAAATGAGCAGTTGTAATTATATGAAATGTTGGTAAAAAAACAACCAACTGGAGCTCTTTGAATAGGTTTGTAACTATTTTTCTGAAAGGGCATATTTAAGATACCACCCTGACGTATGCTCGCGTTCATATTTGTTCAACGAACAAGTGGAAATTAGTCCATGGAAAGATATTCTGGTGAAATGAACTAATAAGCTTACCTATATTGATGCTGATACATGAGGTGATAAAAACGATAAACTTAACAGAAATAACATGAGCCCTAGATTAGAGGTCACTAAATGCTGTTCTATATAGAGTTATACCTTGTTTCCACCCCGTTAATGTGGGTGGATGCAGTCCGCCTGGGATTGACAATCTACATGGGCTACAGTCGCAAGAACTCGAAATGGTGTGTCCAATGCTTCTTGATACTCACTCTCACACTCCACGGCCGGTTTCGTTGTGATTTGGACTCATCGGGTAGAGATCGTCTGATTGGGGATCGTACAAGCCATAAGTCAATATTAATTCCCCCTCACAAGCGACGCACATGGAGCTGGTGGCATGGCGGATGAGAGCGGACTCATAGCGCAAGGGGTATCGGGTTCGATTCCTCACTCAGATTATCTCTACCTCATGAGTACAAGCAAGAACGAAACCCACCGTGAAAAATCGGTTTGAGGGTGGGCATCAAGAAGTCATAGAAGCTGCTCCATGCAATTTACTCTGTATACAGTATCATTTAAGGAGCATTGGGAAGATTTTCATTTACGTTTGTGGTCCACTGTACCCTAGTTAGATTGCATGTTTCTCCACAATCATTAACATCTACTGGATGAATAATCCCCGGGGTGAATTGCCCCGAAGGAAAATGTCCATGAGAGAAGTTGTCTCACGACCAACTGGCCAACAGGTGAAGGGTAATCCTCTAGGGACTATTACATTCTGAACACCGCTCACAACTGCTACGACTTTTGCGTTCAGGAAACGGATCTCCTGATATTATTACCTCAGTTGACGCAGTTCCCCTTATGAAGTGAGGGTCTTTCAATTGAAAAACAGCACGATGCAAATAACGCTCTAAAACAGCACTTGACTTAATGGGATTCCTTCAGCTGTAATGTTCTTCCCCTGTTGCTCTTCATAATTTAGCGAAAGGGCGTCAAATAAAACACAATCTTTATTGTTCAACTCGCCCATTGGTATACTACGCGCGCGCTCGCGTTTATGAATCAGAATTCCAGTCCACAACACCCCCCGGTTTCCGTTCACACGTCATGTGCACTTCTGCCCGGTTTGTGTGTGTGACCGACGCCTTCCTCCGAGTGGGGTTCCGCTCGTGTTGTCCGCAATCCATCCAGTATGGGATTTGACCGTATTCTACGACCGTGTCAAGATATTCCTCCGAGTGTTGGAATAATCGCGCCCCCGATCTCGTCGTCCATCTCATTTTGCCTGTCATGTCTCGCCCGTTGGTCCGACTCAGTTGAGCGATGACTTATCTGGTCGCCCATGCTGACCCCGATCCACTCGTTGTGGGCTTTTGGACGTACTTCCCCTCGCGAGTGTTGGGATACTCGCACCTCCGGTTTGATACTTCACCACAGTAACTTGGTCCTAATAGAATATTGCTTAAAATGTTGTGTGGTCATGCCGTTACACACAGCAAATACTGAACAGTGCAATACAGACTGATTTGTTGTAAGTTCTCTAACTTTTACTCCAAACATTTTGCTGCTATTATTACTGTGTACTTCAAGGTGTGACCCTTCATCATTACATGACGTGTGCGTAACCATCACAGTTTGCAACCAGGTACTTGACACTATACTTCATTTTAGAGGGGCTACACTACTGTAAGGTACCAACAACAACCTTGATGATACTTTAATGGTTGGACGACCTGATTGTTACGTACTAACGAATCTGGTTGAGGGTTGATAATTCTGTCATGATTAATGTGAAGTTGTTTGGTGCTGTGGTCAACACCGCCACCATGTGACAGCTGTGCTGAACCGAAGTTAAACTCCGGCCACAGCAAGATCATTCACTCCTGACCGGTTTTGACAAGAGCAAAACGTAAATTTACTACATCCTCTTAGAAGTGGCTGGCTTAAAAGTCTATGAAGATGCAAAAGCGTTAATCAAGTATAAGTGGTGTTCAGATTATATTAGCCAAATTATCAACTATTTATCAATAACCTTGGTTTTTCTCACGTACCCACGACTGTCTGACGATTCTGACAAGGTTACGTTGTTTTGCAAACCATACGGTTGTCAGATCAATCGAGTTTCATGGGATTAAACATGCCCTGCGAAAAGAAAAACCTCCACCAAAGAAACCCTTTGGGACCACCTGGAGAATGTTGCTTGTTGCGTTATAGCTGTAATACGCACTAAATAAAAAGCACATTTTGTTCTATTGTAGAAAATACATTCAAACACACCTTTTAACATTGGTTGCAGGTTTACAAAGATATATGTGACGCACAACACATTAAAAATGAGTAAAACCTAGTAATATTTTCAGTGAAGATGGCCTTCAGCAATGTCATTTCTGACTAGGTCATAAACTAAATATCGCTGTGCATAATTCTGATTGGACGAGCAAGTAATGTGTGATGCAAAGCTGAATTTGGCGTGATTGACAAAAATATTTGTCCGTTCACCTCGCTTCGAACAACAAATTTTGGAATACAATTCCGATCACGTCAAGTTTCAAGTGGTTCAAAAATGTGCCAGATACAAATCAAATCTGTAAACGAAAACAAAACATTTATGCAACCAATATTAACTAAGCTTTTCGCAATGTGCAAACATTCTTGGCTGCAGTTGGTTTAAATACAAAAAAACACAATTTAAGTGCAAAGAACCTTGGGAGAATAAAACGATAGAAAAGCATAGTCAAATAGGACTGGTCCCGAAACCCAATCTGACTGACCTTACACGTCACCTGGTAAGGAATGTGTTTGTTTTTTTCTCTCCTCCAACCCCCATTAGGTCAGGCGCAGCACGATCACGTCCGACTGTTCGATTAACCTAGTATTTCAAGTCAGATTAAACCAAAGATGGAATATGTTTCAAATCGCGTGAAGAAGAAATACACCTGTGTTTCCGCACAAGTGACCACATCAACACACCAACACAACCGACTTGATTCCACTCTTGCACCCGACTTATGTTGACGTTCGTCTAACCAGTTAAATTGTTTGGGAGATCGAAACCCACTGTGCTGAACAGACAGCCTCAGCGAAACGGCAGTACTTACCACAGTCTACAGTAAGGCGAATTTGGATGTCAGAAGCACACAAATCGATTAGTTCGATTGGCGATCAAACGGAAACAGCGTGAACACTAGTGTAACTACACTACTGTATGTAGTGAACACAATCCGTCCAACTATTGGCTAACAAAATTTATCAAATGCCCACCGATGGAAGTAAACGGAGAGCTGAGGTACGTTTTAGGATATTTCAAAAACTACCTCCACTCCTGTTTGTCGAACCAGCCAAATTAAACTTGCTAATTAGTAGCATAGCATAAGTCATAAGAGACCCAGTTGTAAAAACTCCGAGCTTCGGCTTGATTCGAATCAGGAACAGAGACAACATGCCAAGTTGGTGGAGCGCCTACTATGTCTGGACATGCTGTTTCTGTCCCTAGTTCGAATCCATCCGAATCACAGTATTCTTCATGAATGGGTTCCACCTAAAGGAAACTCACGAAGCAATACACATCTGCATTAAGTGGTAAGCGTTCACAGTATATCAAATTATTTGTAAGGTCAGAACATCACAGAAGTGCGTGTCCGGTAACGTCTACTTCGCACGTAACATAAAACAGCTTTATCGTAAACGAATGCCGGAATTCATGAACCCATGGTTAGCAACTTATCGTTAACGTGCATAGTTCTGGACTAACAGTAATGAATAATCTTACTAATAATGTTATGTATGTGATGAAAGTATCCGCTCATTGCTACAGTAGTTCAATTCGTGTGTAGTCAACACCTATAGCGATATTCTTTTTAAAAAAAATCTAAATTGCTCATTTCATTCGAGCACTAGGAGAAATGACATGAGTTGGATGAATATTACAGATGACGAGATCTCCTAGAGTTTCCATGGAGTTATGCAGTTGCACCAAAAGAACGTCATGGAGTCGAACAGAAGCGCATGCATGGATAACGTCGCGATAAAAGCCGTCAATTCATCTTGAAAATGCGGGAGTGCATCAACTAGTTTACCATCGACAAGCGAATTTCACAACGCACCATTGAGAGGTGGTGTTCATATGATCACAGTTTGTTCGCGTACTGTATACACGACGACTAGTTAGACGATTTAGCGCACTAAAACGGGAACATGAGGAATTACCTAAATCGTATCAACATTGTTATCGATTTAAAAACATGTTTTCAGAAGTGGTGAATAGTTTTAGTAGACATCAGTCCAAATAGGTCAACATAATCACCGTTCTCGTCCGAGCTGATATTTGACGACAGCTGATTAACAAACAGCCACGATGAACGTATTCACTACTATTTCTAGCCTAAAAGGAAGTGCGTCCGTTCGATTCATTGTGTACATGATGTAATCGGACTTTTTCGATGGACTTGTGCTCCGAGCATTCATGAAATATTTGATTAACCGTTCCTTCGCAGAAGCTCACGATGTCTATTGGTTTAACAAACTGCTGAATATGAGGACAAGGACATTCGGACATCTTACCTTCGAAAATTTATTGGTTTAGAACCAACTTCGTACGTAGAAATATTCAAACATTGACGGTGAATTCATTCGAGATGGACAACGGCAGGGGGATCGTTACATTC
>JTDE01022194.1:65916-77141 GCA_014338405.1 Paragonimus skrjabini miyazakii
GACTCAGAGAGTCGGTGGCTTGAAACTTTAGGTGAGATGGCGGCTAACCGAACTCAGTGGCGTGAATGTTGTCGTTGTTTTGCCGAGTTGTCTGTGAAGTGAGTGCACTAAATGACGCGGGGCAGTGAAAGCCGTGAGGAAGCTGTCTTGCTGATGACGCCTTACTTTCCCTTACAGCTTGGTTGTTTGTTTACAAGGTGTAGGCGCCTTGATGTTGTATGTTTGAATGTAGACGTAGCTATTTTTAGGGGTTAGGTCCCCTGCCTTTTCCCGTTGTTTCTTCTCTCTTCCTAAACAGGGTTTTTTTCTTCTTCATGGTTGTGTGGCAGTTAAGCATCAGTGTGAACCACTGATGTATTGCTTTCTATGATGATGATGTTGATGATGTACAGAATCCGTATTCATCATCCGCATTAGTAAAGAAGTCAGCAATCTCATTAACACACTGCTTGATGTCTGGGATCGGACACTGGCGGAGATTTCACCGAGACGCTGCCCATTTGGCACTTATCCTTGGTCTCTTCGCGACGCAACTTCACGTCATCACCGACAACACGCAACTCGTTCCTCTCCAGGTTTACGCTTGCTTTCAATTGACGCAGCAGATTGGTGCCTATTATCGTCTCTATCACATTGTCAGTCACTAATGTTGCATGGCGTAGGCTGATACCACCTATCTGGATTTCAACGTTCTGAGTCCCCCAGCGTCTTTAACGCCGTCCCTCCGACTGTAACTAAATGTCAATTACCGGACCTAACGGGCAATCCTGGTACTCTGCCTGTAATCGACGCACCCGCTCCCGTAACTACTATCGCACTCTTTTGTTCTCCCACGATCAGAAATCTTACCCGTGGAACGCCCCCATGATTACCCGTTACCACCGAAAAACAAGGATGAAGACATCTGTCTTGGCACTGGCGGGCAAAGTGTCCCAACTCATTACAAACAAAACAATGATTACGGTGACGTTTTTCACGTGCTCGTCTAACTCGTCCTCCACTTGGTTCCACATTCGTCTTCAAACCTGCCACTGCCTTCATCAGCTGCTCCACTTTCTGTTCGAGCTCTCTGACTTCCAGCCGTCCGACTTGCGTCCAAACGAGTTGGCGCTGTGCAATTCCAACAACTCGATCGATGTCCGTGATCCCACAAGACTCGGCCATCCGAACGCTGTCCTGTAACTCCGGCAGCGAACTCTGGATACACCGCTCCCTCACCAATCTATCCTTCGTTTTCTCATCTTCCTCCGGTAAGCTCAACGTCAACTGACGTAATAATTGTTGATAGTAAACCAGGGGGTCTTGAGTGTCGCAAAATCCGGCACCATAAACCCGATCCTTTGCCCGTTGTCAGTCTTGTTCCTTTGCAAACTCTTGAATCAGTGCAGTCCATGTTTCTCGATACGATATTGCGCTCTTGGTTTATTTGTTCAAGGCATAGACGGCTTTGGCCCTTCCGGTGAGCAGTGTTCCTAATGCTATCAAAAGTTGTGTTTCGCTTTTCAATCCGTCGTACGCCGCAATCGTCTCAAATTGTGACAGCCACTCTTCCACGTCTGCATCAGTAACTTCATTGCGTTGTGTTCAGGACACGTCACCAGTGTAGCGAAAAGGTGTCCAATAAGGCACAATCTTTATTGTCCAACTCGCTAGTTACCACGCCACAGGAGCGCTCGCGTTTTCGAATCACACTTCCAGTCCACAACAGCCCCGGTTTCCGCTTCCTCGTCGGGTGAACTTCTGCCGGGTTTATGTGTGATTGGCGTCTTCTATCGAGGGGTTTTCCGTCTGCCATTCTTCGTCCGTTGGTCCGATTTCGTTGAGCGATGGCTCGTCCGGTTGCTCGTGTTGTCCGCCATCTATCCAATATGAGTTCTGACCGTTTTCGTTGACACTGTTGAGATATTCCTCTGGGTGTTGGAATAATCGCGCCTCCGATCTGGTCGTCCATTCTATTTTGCCTGCCATGTTTCGCCCGTTGGTCCGATCCAGTCGAGCGATGACTCATCCGGTCGCCCAGTCGGTCCCCAGTCCGCTCGTTATGGGTTTCCGGACCTAACTCCCTCTCCGCGTTGAGTTATTCTGCCGAGTTTTGGAATACTCGCCTTTCCAGCTTGATAATCCACCACAGTATGTCTTTGCCACGACCAGGATTAGAACTCCGATAGCGAGTCTTACGAGACAGTCGGGTTAATCACTACACCAGTAGCGTCATGTTATTAAATCTAACCATTCAGTTGCGTATTGTTATGAATGCTGCATGATGGCCATCACAGAGAGACACATTAAGTGTTTTTATATTTTCACTTAATGATGACATACGTCAAACGGGTCGAACCAGGGAGATATTCACAAGATAGTTAGGTAAAAACTGCTGCATAGTGGACTGGGATTCTGGTTGGCATATGCGAGCGAACGAGCGGTGCGTGGACTTGCAAATTAGACGAACATTTGTCGAGCGATTCTCGGTAGGTTAGCACTGAAATGTTTCAATATATTACGTCCAGCTTTTCTTGCTAGGATCTGTCTATGCACTCAAATTGTTAACTAAGCGTTTTGCCCATGGTCGTGTCTTTCATTAATTACTGTATTATTCTTGTATTACGCATATTGGTATCCTTAGTAACGAGTAACATATAGTTTCAAGTGTTCTTCTCAACACAATGGTGTCTGCTTATATGATCTAGTTTACTTTCTCTGTGAAAAGCATTCACCACTTTCTGGTCAGTTTGCCTAGTGAATAATCTTCAATTCCCGGTAATCACTACATACCGTACTTATTCCGTGTCATTTCCCACAACAGACTTGACGGACCTTTGAACCACACACAAATGGCTACGCATACAGAAAGTCAACTTTTCTGTGAGTATCTCATCGTGTTTGGATTGAACAGATAATTTCTGACGAACTTACAAAGTCTAGATACAGCACTTCGTGTTTTCTACTTATCCACTCTTCTTTACTCACACAGTCGTCCACCCGAAGTGTTCAGGTATGTGGCCGAAAATTGATCTATCAAGTGTAATAAATCTCCTTTGAAACACACTAGTCGAAAAATTTGTGTGAGCGCTAATGAGTTAAATTCAAGTTAATTTCAAGTTGTACATCACCTACATCTGATCGCAGCCTTTCCATTCAGATAGACTTTCCGGTAAGCCCTTTTCGAAAAGAACTAGTAGACTCCAGTTTCTCTCTCATTTGAACTCGTCAGGAGTGCATGTCCTTTCCACGGTTGGGGTTAGAACTCCCACCCGTGTTGACCATTTTGCCATTCGCCTCATAAAAGGCACGACCGGATTATCAGATCTGAACTCCTACCCACCTTTACATGTGAGTTATGTGAATACGGAAGTTTTGGGCATGCGTAAGTGATGTCTAACTTATCTAAGTCAAATCTCTAACCATGTACCAATGCTCAGCATGCTGCTCTCCAGGTTATTTAGAATGCAAAATTTCAACCTGACTGCGAAGTCTTATTTGTATATTTATTGACTGGAACTAATGCGAATTTTAATGCTTTCATTAGAATTAATCAGTAATTTGAGTGACATTTACAAGTGACTGTGGTTGACGGTATTGATAAATTAATTCTAGTATATCCAATATAAGGTCAAGCGTACTGTTGCCAGTACGGCTGTTTCATTAAACGTGGACCGGGCTTCGAATCACAGTCTTGTCAAGCAGATAAGATACTGTCAAGTCCTAACAAGTATGAAGTTCGAGTCTAGTGTTGGCTGTAAAAACCTGCTCGGATACTTAACTTATACCTACATACGAATGGTGCGCAATTTATAAAGTTAGCCTCAGGTATGCTGATGTGATTCCCAATTTCATCCGTATACTCACAAAAAGTGAAACATAAACAAGAAAGTTCATTTCAAGTTTTGTTTCGTTGAATCATTCAGTGAACTAATTCCATAAGTAGACATAATGACCTATAACAACGTTCTTTCTTAATCTGTCATAATCCGTATTCATAGTGTTATCAAAATTGCAAAGTCGAAATTTTAACATCTAGATTTAATTTCCACTGTCAATATTAGTTCTTATTAAACGACTCAGACCTATTCAAATTCGACAAACCTAAATGGAAGCAAGTTCTATGCAGCTTACAATGTAGTGTCTTGTGGGATGATCATTTTACAATGAGAAAAGAAAGAATTTGAACACAAGAAAATCTAACAGATTACTATTATATCGGTCGATTGCGTTAGTTACGTTTTCATATCGTGATTTCAAATTAAAAGGAGGACATGTATATTTTGGTCCCACTCACTTGATTGAACATCCAATGTGTCAATAACCAATTCCCGTTCTGGAGGTTTGCTGAAGACAGACTCATTTAGAAGCGTCTAACAAGGTGGCACAGTTCCGTAGCACATAGTCAGGAGAAATCCAGTCTAACCTATTAATGATCGGCTAGTGCAGCTGAATATGATTGTAATCTGGTTCCATCTGTGTAAACCGAGATCAGAGACACGTGACAGTTGTTACTGTTTCGCGTGAGGAGCACGTGATAGGTTGTCCACCCAGTTATTTGTGGTCCACTTACTGTGCAACTTATGTGGGGCGCAGGCCAAAGCGCGGTCGACTGAAAACAAACGTGGGATGCACAAGGCAAGCGCACAGACCCGCAGACCTTCATGTAGACCTTCAAGTATCCGATGTCACAAGTTTCTGGAACAAACTGGCAAAATGAATTTACCAACAACAACCGCAAGGTCACTGGTGTGCGAGCTCTGTTGATCGATGGCAACATCATTTACAGATGTTAATGGTTTGGAGTTAGGTCAGCCACTTATCGATTCAAAATACTACAGTTTACGACATTGTATGCATGATAGTGAGTTTGATTGTTGCAAGTTGAACAGGATTCACATCGGATCACAGCGTTCCTAGTCGAAAAGGATTCTTTGGCTAGCCCAATTTGAACGGGATTACTAGATTACATTTTCGGTTTTAGATAACAGTTCATGGAGAGATACATTGTACTGATGTAAAAGAATTTCACACAGTCTGAGGTTGACAGTCCGCTTGTGATTAGACTGCAAATTATCAAGCTTCCACTGCAGACGCCTACCCACAGATCGTGATTCCAAGACCCAACATGGTGAGTGTTGATAAGACTTAACTGGTCTGAATCGGCTGTCCATTATCTTGTTTGTGGTCACTTGGACCAACCAATTGCATCATCCATACCGTTCACCCTAATCCTAACAGTAGTTCCAGCTCTGACACTAACGCTGGTGAGGTGGATAAATGAGCTAGTACACTGGATTCTTTACAAGGGGAAAGTATTACTAACCCTCTTGAATCCCAGTCAACAACCACTAGATCAGAAATTTGTATTCAGAGTTGCGACATGTTTGAACGCGATAAATCCGTACGCGATTTGTGTTTGATGTTGACTGTAATAGTATCACCCACTTTAAAGTTTACTGTGTTGTCCATCAACCATTCATGAAAAGTGAAGTCAGAACTACGCGACTGATCTGTACTGGTTCAGTTCTACGACAGATCGTAACAGTTACTCAGTTGAGCAGAGGTGTATTTAATGTGGGAAGCGTCTTGAGAGCAAGGTAGCTTGTTCTAAATATTCTACATAAACTGTACTAAGAATACACAAGTCTTGAGTGAAATCCAAATCTGTCTGCTTTTCTCAGTTCCCTAACTTGATATAACTATCTGAATGATAGTCTCACGGATCACCTATTTGAAACCGGTCGAGACTAGCTATCGTGCTCACCTATGTCGTCAGGTTTAAAATAAATTTAACAGGCAGCGCCTTAATAGTGACCTTTATTGCCCTATGCAGTAAAAGTACACTATTAGACTGAAGGTCACAACTAAAATCACGCGACTTCAAATTAGTTAATTTCCATTAAGCCAGTTTGTTTAAATGGTTTTCATTCGCTGATTTGGCGACCTTTGCTCTGCCGTTCAACGTTACGAACCCAACGATTCGATTTTGCTCTAGATGTTAACTTTTTCTGGTTTATCAAACAATCGTACGGTGAGAATTTCCTGATGGGAATATAATATTCACATCGTACAAAAGTATTTGAACAAATGAGGAGTTCTAATCCTAGTTGTTAAATCGCTCCTGACGATTTATAATGATTCATTCGGTAACGCGTACTCAACAATCCCACTAAAACTTATTCAGATGGTCGGGTTAATGGGACTATCTTCCAGGTAAAATTAACAACTGAATAGGCGGTCGAAACGGTTGGGATTTATACGGTACTGTTTAGTAAAATTACAATAAACGTACTATCTCACCTTGAATGTGGATTAACTGGATACACAAATTATCCAACAAAAGCGTTCGAAATACAGTAATTAAACACGGGTCCACAAATAGCCACCAGTCAGCGGGAAATAAGCTCATTAAAACAATGGAGTTCAGATGAAGGTGAGAATATGTCAAACAATTTCAAGAAAGAAAGTTTTAATAGATGTGCAACGATAACTTGTAAAAATAGGAAGTGAGCAAGTAAGTTATACGCAGTTGTGGTAAAATATTCATCATGTTCGTCTACTACTCACAGCAAAGACAAATAAACCAAACCAAACCAAAAATGCCTCAACGAATTTAATGCTTCGCATCATACAAAACACCAGAGGACAAACGTACCAGTCAAACCTCAACAGATTCGTCGCTAGCAATATTTCCGGTAAAAGAGGTACGGAAAGAATTAAACGTACTCTCATGTCATTTGTAAGTAGTTCACTTACTAATTACAACTGAAACTAAATTACGCTCATCAAAAAAAGTAATTTTGTCAGCATGTTAAGAGCTAAAAATGTTGGTCTCATAATGGTCCAAAAGTTGGGGATAAGAAAAACTTTATCTTAGGAATGAGTCTGCAATACCCATGTGG
Source organism: Paragonimus skrjabini miyazakii (assembly GCA_014338405.1). Lineage (NCBI taxonomy): Eukaryota > Metazoa > Platyhelminthes > Trematoda > Plagiorchiida > Troglotrematidae > Paragonimus > Paragonimus skrjabini miyazakii. Next base: position 72,801 of record JTDE01022194.1, read on the forward strand.
TAACTCATAGTTTGCCACCAAATTCCTCTTTCATCGGACTCACGAAACAATCACCTTATGACAATAATCAGATCAAATAACCACAACCGGTTGTAACTGGCCATCTAAAGTAGGTTTCTTCTGCCTGAGCTAACGAAATTCAAACATGTCGTACAATATTATACAAGACGCCCCAATGAAATTTCTGTAAAATTCTTAGTGATCTATAAAAGGAGACTTTACCATCGTAACACTGAAGTTACTGATGTAAACCATATTCAATCTAGCCTTACCCGATGAGTTCAAACATGGTCGAAAACAACCAACAGAATATCACTATGAGAATAGGATTCATGAATTGCTGTACACTTATTCTTGTGGTCGTTATGAGTCCAAGTGGTGAACTTTGATAGACTGTACCTAATCCAATCAATGGGGTGTTATTAGAAAGTAACACACTGCTTTTTATAAATTGAAAACCAATCACATTTGACCGCAGTCCTCTCATTCAAACAGGCTTTTCAGTCAGTCTATTTTCCTTTTGATTATGATTTCCGTTATCCTGTTTTATAACTGAAATCGACTTAACTGCGACTGTTCGGAGTATTTTAGACTAAAACTCCCTATAGTTAAAGGCTGATGTATATTCGCCGCCTTTTTAACAACTTATGATTATTGATAATATGGAGTATACAAGCACAAAAATAATCTTGTGTAACTATTGCTGTTCAATTACTTGAAAACCAGTAACTTTAGTGTAACCCCATTTTGTTCTTCTCTATCGATTATTTTTAAGGAATCTCCAGGCTACTTTTTTATAAGAACACTTCTCGATTTTCTGCCTGGGTAGACGATCAAGAGCTATTGAACATTCTTTGGTTTTTTGACTTACATTTTATTGTCGAAACTAATCTTCCTGTTTTGTTTTCTGTCAGACGAATTTTAGAAGCAGTACTAACTTGTATGTTAATTACTCCTAGGCTAAAACGTTAAAATCATCCGACTAGTATTGACTTTTTTCCCATCATTTCAGCATAATCAACGAGCTGTATCATAAAATGTACTGCTGTACTCCATTTGCTCGTTGTTAACGTGCTACTTAGGACAGTTGTCAACAAGCGACCAACATGAACATCGTGAACGCTGTCCATCTTTTATGCAGCATAGTTGCTGCCGCACTAGCTTAAGCACAACCGCCAGTTAGGGTCATAGTTGTACTCATAACGATCAGATCGGTAAATATCCCGCCCACAGAAGAAAGTTCAGGACACAGTCCATCCGGAATGTGCCGGTTATTCAAAAGTATACAAATGCTTGGTTGATTGCTGTGTTTTCAAAACTATCTCTGTCAGTGCCCCGACGTCTTATCAAGTGTACCCTTATAACTCGCGCGTTCGTTAAGCACTACACGATCACTAAAATAGGAAGTTTTTACACAATGCATTATCCATTACCACTCAATAAAATCTGTATAGAACTTGAAAGGTCAAGGAGATAAATTATACAGGAACAATTATCATTTGCTCACTACCAATATAAATGTTTCTCATAAGTGACCTTACCTCCTAATAGGCGGCAACCTCGTGCACTTTTCTGTCGCTCCTTTACGTTCAACTCCCATTATCACCCATACTGTGAAACTCTATTTTCCGGGTCAAACTGTATACAAATTACACGTAATTAGAACGATATATCTTGTTTTCCGTATACAATACTCAGTTTCTAGGTCGTCATGTAAACATCACATAAACTCCAACTATTCGATTATAAGATGCTTAGTTAAAGTGTGCTCTTGGAAAATTCGTACAAACGGCAATCCTATTCATTAGATGTTTCACGTCAGGGCAAGACAAGTTGATAGTACGCTTTATACACTTTTCAACTTTGATATACTTAATGCTTAAACAAATGGAGGACTACTGACTATGTGTTCAAGTCTCAAAACAGTAACAATAATAATAATAATAATATTGAATTTCGTGGAAAAGTTAGTAATTGGTCACAGTCGATATCAGTTCCGAAAAATCTATTATGTTAGTTTAATAGTTTGCGCAAGTTTAATAAGTCCAGGAGTGTGCAAAAGTCAAGGCAAGGAAGATGTATTAGAAAAGAATATGACAAGGTGTTTACAAATAGACGATTTTGCTGTGATTTAATGAAAAATGTAGACATGCATTTAGAAGGATCTGAATAAGATAGGTGATTTGCATCAGGTAGCTGTAAGGTATTCTCAGGTCAAAAGTGGTGGAACATAACAAAGTCAACGATTTTCAAAGGAGAATTCCATTACTATGTGGTACATGTGATCTTTCGGTAACAGTGTAATGGGGCAAGTGAAGAACATCGGGTCGATGGTTTCGTATCTAACATTACGTCGTCTACATATCACACTAAAAAGTACAAACCTGAATAGACCTGAATACGATCTAATATGAGAACAGGAACGATGAGGGAATCGAATCCCACAGAATACCAGATCCGGTGGTGAATGGTAATGTAAAATTTTACCAAACTGACAGCTGTTAATAAAATAATGTGATGAAAACATCATTGGTTAATGAGTGCGCACCAAGTTCTTCGAGAATTTTCTATCTATCAATGCTGCAGCCTAAGAAACAACCGCGAATGTTTGCAGACGATGATAGAAGGAATTGATATAGACAGGCGACAAAAACGAGAGTTAGGCGTGAATCAAAGCAACCCGATTAGAGTATGTGATGGTTGAAAGAGACATAAAATGCCAGAACTTTTAGTCACGTGAACGTGCATGAAACCGCTCATTTTGTGGGGGTTAACAAAAGGTAGCAAGCTTGAGGTGTGTCAGATATTGAGACAACAACCGAGCTAGATCGCTGATGAGTAGTCGGGGATTTGATTAATTTTAAGTTGGGCGTCACTCATATTTGATCGCAAACCTTACATTCAGATAGACTTTCCAGTAAGTGTGCTCCAGAAAGAACCATTAGACTTGAGTTCCGCTCTCATTAAAGTTTGTCAGTAGTGTATATCCTAGTCATGGCTTGGATTAAAACTCCAATCACGAGTTTATGAAACAATACTGTTGATCACAGCACCAATGATCGCACGGTACTGACGAGCTCTAATAAGCGCGAAACTCGAGTCTAGTGCTTCTCTTTGAACGAGACCGACTGGAAAGTCTATAGGAATGCGAAAGCTGCTATCAAACGTAAATAATGTCCAACTTGAAACTGACACAAAGGTTGATATAAAAACACCCGCGTATTCTTTTAACGCGATAACCGATACGCCATCTGGTCTATGTGCATAGCTGGACCTCAGCTGTCTAGATTCTTCGTACCCAATTGAACTCTCCAAGGTGGCGAACATCTAAGAGGGAGAAAAAAACTTTATGGGAGCTGAAAATGAATAATTTGTTGTTCAGTTATCCCACCAAAAAGATTACAGATTTCTTAAAGGTAACCTTCATTTCACCCAATCTTTTTATGAGCTGCCTGAGTGGGAAGCAGCTTTTATGAACCGGTGTAGAATTGACCCGAACTTAAACTATTTAATTGATATCTGACAAAATTTGAATTGCACTTTACTAGTTAATGAGCTTTCAATTTGCAAAACTTCATCACTGCGGAGTGTTTTAAGAGACAGAAATGAAAAAATGTCAGCGTGAATGACGATGGCCTTCTAAGTTGTGCTAAAGACCAAACAAAACTCGAAGCGGCTGACCAGATAATCACAGTAAATAGACGAAACGTCGCACAAAATAGGCTTAGATTGGACGAGGTGATCACTCTTCCTAGCCTCATAAAATTCTCGGGAAATAATGCTGATACTTACATATACAATATTTACAGCTGGTATGGAACTTGTAATGTGTCTGACCACAAACCAGGAGGCACAATTTCATAACAGAGTGATCAGAAGAATTCAACGAGGATTATTTGTGGACGGTAAACAGCCAAGTATTTTCAGGGAAGGCAAGCGCGTAGTGTACGTCCGCAAGTATGGGAAAGGTCACAGTATCGTGGACGTCGAGGCTTGTAAACGAAAGGTGGTATCTGCTGGAGAGAACTAATTGCATGCGGCGCATAGCATTGTGTAGAAAAGTTTCAAAAGTTTCGATCTGAATATCACTCACGGCTGTCGCACTCCCATAGACTTTCCAGTAGGCCCCTTTCGAACAGAAGCACTAGACTCGAGTTTCGCTCTCATTAGAGCTCATCACTAATGTGGATCTTTGTCATGGCCATAATCTGAATTACCGTCACTCTTTCATGAGGCACCAGTTTAGACTACAGCGCCATTGATATCACATCAGGCACGACCGAATTACCACATTTGGTTGTTCAGCTACCTTCGTCTTTAAGTAACAGTCAGGTTACCCGA
>JTDE01022195.1:3188-16517 GCA_014338405.1 Paragonimus skrjabini miyazakii
GGGGTTCTTCTTTCATGACAGTCAAGTTGAAGTACTTGTTATCATATAGGCGTCGCTTCCCGTAGCACTACGTGTTGCAGTGCACAAGCGAATGTTCAAATGAACCATCTAAATGAACCCTTGTAGAGAACGATTCTTGAGGCACTGAACTCAAAAGAACTGGATTGCAACCGATAGGAATCTATGCCTCTTGTCTCACTCCACTTTATTCGATCGCTGTTATGTTCATCCACTTAGGCCATGCTATATGAACAATTGTTCTCTTGTAGTCGGCGGTCAACCTCTGATTTGACTGAATATGTCAAGCTATGTTCCGTTGATGAAAAATCGTGTAATCTAGAAGCTGAAGAGGTTGAGGTACTCGAGTATAACCTGAGATATGCTGGTGTTTACTTAGTCTGTAGGAGAGAGAATACGATTTCTGTCAGGTATCTAGTCCTTATTGGTTATACTAGTTATGGGTGTTATACACCTGCGGAAGTTTTGTACGACCTAACCATCTTTCGGACTATTGATGAAAATCAAGTCGAAGTACAAAAAAGCAAGCGCAGATGACTCCATTAACTCAGTTTTGAAGTATTTTCGCCAAGTTCCAATACGAGCATTACAGAGCAGACAACAGTCGCACGGAATCCACCAACCAACTTAAAGAATCCCGTGAGACAACAAGAGCAAACACGCTACTGTGGCCTCCGAAGCCGTGACGTCTGATCACACAAGAATCATAATCCAAACACTAATCGACAGGGGTCCGATTCAAATCAGCCACAGACATCGCACTTCTAACTCCGACACTTAAAGTATTCTTTGTAAAATTCTGAGCTCATTTGTCAAATCACTCATGCTACCAGTCACTGGGTTTTGTAAACAGAGAGGAATACCGTGAGCGTTTATCTCGTCATTATTGTTTGTTTATTCATATACACGTCTCTTGTTATCATATTTATATCACCACAAAAAGACAGATAAAAATTGGTTACTGGGATTCGGTCTTCTCTGTTGATTCATCATTTTCTAACTGATTTGCACTGGCAAAAAAAGAATTCAATTCCAAACTTCTACCAGCTCTATCGTAGCAGCCCACGTAGGTATCCCGGTTCACATCTTCATTAATCTCATTCTGCGAACCAGATCCGTCATGCGTTCCAACGCGCTATTTATAAAACAAGGATATCTTCGTACCCCCCTCACCATGTACTTTCTCCTCTCCTTCCCTCCTTCTCTTCATCAACTGCATCGCCTTGTCAATGACTATCCCCTTTCTTCCACGAGGCACAGATTTTTAAGCTAATCTGACAGCACGACGCGTTTTCGCACTACACGAAGCATGTGTGAGCGTGAACCCCGTCAACATGCAAAACTCGGATAAGAAGGGTCGCCGGTGCACGAATGGATACGCAAATAATACACGAATAAATACATGCGTGGACAAACGAATATAAGGCTCCCACAAATGTGTTACAAGAATCCATTCTCAGGCCCCTACTGTTTGACCTGTTCCTCAGTGATTTTGCGTCCACAATACATTGTGATTTCATGCTCTATACAGATGACTAAACCCTGGCTGCTCGTGTACTCCCTGTTGCATGAGTATGGTGATATTATTGCTCTGCAGAACTGTCCACTTTGCAACGGAACTTTCGCAAATGGGGCTCATAAGTGAGACCATGTATAATGTAGTTGGCTAGCTGGGTCTGACAACTCTCGGGGACAAATTTATCGGGACGGTCATCTTTGGAGGCTCTATTACACTAAATAATTCCCTACGAAAGTCCATTCAAGACCGAGTGTCCTTAGAAGGCTTTTTAGAAAAATCCACAGAGAATTGCTCATCAGACATATGTAATGACTGTTCTTGTTATTACCATCAAGGCAAGCCCATCGGGATTCCTCGGAGACGCCTTATATTTAAAATTCACCCAACAAAGCGCCACAAATGAATGTATGGGCTTCTCTCTTTTTCATACCCTGAACGCTTAAACAGAATGTACTTGTTTATCCTGTACAGGCGGCTGTTTGAGGATTTTATTGTGACGTCCCCGATTCTTAAGGACTCCAACCAACCTAATCGACGGTCATTCCCAACAGAGAACATATCTCACCCCAAAGGTCGTCCCCTGAATTTATGCCAAAGGATCAGTCCACTTCGTTACCGTGCTGGTTTGCTCACAACGTTGCAACACCTGTGGTGGAACAAATGAACTCCAATAAGTTGCAATTAATTCAAGAACAGGATTTACCGAGGAGAAACAATGTTCGTGAGACGTATAGTGGTGTTGGGAGTATTCGAAGTGTTCCAAGTGTAGTTGACGTTGCGAACTAATGAAGCTGAAATTTAATTCAACAATGGAACGTTTTAGGTAGCTGCCAATCACCGGCGTTGTAAGCAGAAGTAACACATGCACATAGCACAGTTTATTCCGAATTGTTTGTTCATCAAGTCAAACAAAAATGTACACTGTGGTCTGATGGAGTAGTTACGCAGGATTAGCGAAATAAGGTGGAAACAATAAAAACACCACATACCATATTGTGAATCCATTCAAAACGAACTTGGTGCAAAGGTGTTACGACTCAGTGTATCTTATTCCAAACTATCACTGTATAATTACAATGTACTTCGCCTATTGGGGCACCAATATTTTAGTGAGTACCAGACGCGAAGTAAGAATTGGTCTCAGCTAGTGCAAATGACACTGATACGCGAAGGCAGCTAGGAAGATTAAGGATCTGACCGTCGATTGTGCGAGCAAACCGAAAGAATGTATATGGCACCTCTTCGATTACGATACACGGACTATGATCAGTAAGCATACATCAATTTAAATAGGCGTAAAATAGGAATGAGTCATCAGATGGAATGGGAATAGCACACAGAACCAGTCATGTTCGAATGGGCCATCATTAGTTAAGAACAAACGAACCAAATTCAAATTTCAACCTGGTCGAGTAAGAAACTAACGATGCATACAATATCGGTCTTACAGCAAGGCAGGCGGAAATAAACGAAGGCTAATAGGCAATCCAAGGTCAAGCTTAAGACAAGAGAAGGAAATAAAATTATGGGAACGGTACAACCAAAACATCTAACTTAAATAAAATAACAACCACTTAACGAATAATATAGACTGATGATTGCTAACTCTTAACACCATGACAGTGATGGGTTAACTACCATTTGCTTCTGTACACAAAGTGAGGGTTTGTAACGGTGTATCGCAACAGCCTCAGCAAAAGGTAAAGTATGCTTATTGATTGGGCGATACAACACACGAAAAACCTTCTCCACTTGAATTACGTGTCCCGTTCCTTCCAACCGTCGTGTGTGTCGGTGCCGTCCAGTCTTCTGTCGGTCGAAAGGTCTCTGCGAGTACATCTTACGTAATTCTACTTGCGTGTTCTGAATTTATCCGGGAACATAACTGTTTTAAAGTATATGGCACCATTGGTGCGCATAGGCTGACAAGTATGCAAACGTGCAGACAAAGATCCTTACAATCATGTGAACTATGATTTTAGGAGTAATTTTACACATCATACAGCAAGCACATCGGGGTCATATCTAGGTCACTACACTATCAGTAAGACCAACCGCATATCTGCCTGCCGGAATATCCGACTACATGCTTGGATGATTATCGAGAAGCCTTCAGTGGGGCTCATATCACTTGTTTTTTTTACATCGTTGACATGCGATATCTATCACCGACACTTGATTGTAAACCATGACATCTTGGCTCGGGAACTATGAAGACCGAATCAGGAGCCGCACACTAACCACAGCATTGAACGTAACTATGCAGTAGAAGACGACTGGATGGGTCAAACAGAGATGGTCAGTGCAAAAGAAGGGATAACAGCAGGGTAATTTTGCTAAGATGTGAGGACGTTGCAAGGTATAGGCGCCTTGATGTTGTATGTTTGAATATAGACGTAGTTCTTTTTTAGTGGTTAGGTCCCCTCCCTCTTTTTACTTCTCTCTTCCTAAACAGGGTTTGTTTCTTCTTCATGGTTGTGTGGCAGTTAAGCATCAGTGTGAACCACTGATGTATTGCTGTCTATGATGTTGAACGCCAACAGTACGCAACACCGTGACAGCTGAAATGAACAAATGTGGTATGGTACGTGAACATTATCCGTGTGGATGGGGAGAGTGCTTTTGATTGGTAACAAGTCGAATGTGCAGGCGGTTTTGGATAGCAAAATTTTGATGGGTCTTGTGGTTGCTTGTCTATATCTACTCCGGTCACCTGGTTGAGTGCAATCACTCCAACCTACATGAAAAAGTCAAATCAGAGTAACCTTTTGCGTCGTGTGATAAACAACGGTTTTGATTCAGTACTGGTTGCTCTGCCAAGCACACTTTTCAAACCAAACTGCTGTTTTTATCGTCTGAATTGTGCATATAATCGTGCATGATTTAGACGTATCACGTGGACTGTTTTCTTTCTTCGATTTTCTAGAGGAATTCTATCTAGGTAATTTAAAAGACGGTGACTACAAGAATAAGGGCTTCTGGTGACTTTTTTCATTACATCTTCACTTTAAATATTTTCTGTAGATCAAGAGTTTTCACCAATGCAAAGTTATTTGTGAAACTCGAATGAAGGCTACCCCAGTAAACCTCGACTCCACGTCAGATTATCTTTAAACGGATCAGTCAGGTGAAGTGACATCACAAGTTTTCAAACTGCTTCAAGTTTTGACCGGTATCGTTGAACAGCCATTTACCCGCAATGACGATTTGTAGGCCATGAGTGAGAGCTTTCAACACCTAGTTTTCAGAAGAACACTCGAGCCCACATTTCATGTAGAGTTGTGAAGTCCCGAAGCAGGTTACCAGATGAAATAGTTATAGCCAAAACAACAAAAAACTTTAAATTCAGGCTTGAAAAATGTTGCCTGTCAGTGTTCCCAGAGTTTACTTGCGAGCTGTGAAGTTTTACTCTGTTCATGTACTCTCATTTTCTGTCATTCTAATTAGGGTTTTATTTCAGTGACCAAAGTTTTTTTTCTCTACCCAGAGCCTCCAGATAAGAAATCAGATAATCAAACTCTAGAAGATGCGAGCGGCAGTAGGCTCGTATGATGATCATGCCATACTAACCAACGATTTTTTTGATTGTCGTCTTTTAAGATGATTATTCTCTCAAAGTAAATCAATCTTTATCCTCTTCAGTTAATGCCTTACGTTTAGATAACTGAAGCTTACGAATGTAACAACCAGAACACTATATGTGACTCGCTACAAGTTCCATGATCCAACCTTACTTGACTTCAAGTACTTCATGGCCCTCGTTTCCTCAACATGATTTCTTCGTTTATGGATGATGAATACTTGCTTAGTTTTCGCATGGCACTGATTCTCTCTTTGTCAGTCCGCGTGTCTTTTTGTGTGCTTACTAACAGCATAGATAGTTGTATCCGATATCGAGTAGTACATGAGTTTGTGGCTGGAAGCTTAAATCACCCTATCACTTCACCCTTTCGTCATTCCGCGTACGTTTGTAGATTTGTTATTGTAAACGACGACCACCAAGAACACGCACACACATACAAAAATGCACATCTCACCAGGTTTTGAGCAAACGATTATCTAGTAACGCATTAAAATTAAATTTAAATGTACAATTACTGACCTGCGAATAGCATGCATATCTTTTTTCAAACTAGGATGCACCTAACTGGCATACTCAAGCAACGGTCCAACGTAAACTTCAACAAGTTCACGTGACTGTATACAGAAAAACCGGCTTTGTAATGTCAAGAATGGCATGTTTCCTGAATTACACTTGCACCCAGATTCTCTTTATCTTATCAGTACATGATGTCGAACTAGGTTCAGAAATATCATTGCCGCGTATTCAAGTTTCGTTGGCTCTTAAGGACTTTTGTGGATACCAAACGAGACTATGAAATATCACAATGGATTGTCGAATGGAGATCCTTCGACAGAGGAAATATTTTTATTGTTTGGGACACAACTGGGGAAATCAAATTGTACAATAAAATCGTTGGTAAAACTAGACCATTTCAAGGGGGCTGCTTCTCTGTAAACTTGTAGGGTATAAAACGGTGAACCGTATTGATATACAATTACAGTGCTTTACTTTCGTGTAGACTTTTACGAAGCCTGACTATAGTTACTTGTTCGACTATCTGTGCCGTGCGTTTCATTTTGAAAATGTCGATCTCTCTTCGATTGGATTTTGTCGACTTTTCTGATTTAATCTTTACATTGTAGAGTCGATGATTTTTTTTACAAAATTCCCTGCATTTAGTTACACCTGCACATATTACGTCGTAGTGCAGTGAAGATGGGCGATCGTAATATACTACTCATACCACTGCTATTCAGTAGTAAGACCGGAGCATATATTTTGACATCGTACAAGCCGCAGGGAAAATGCAGGAAGGAAAATCAGAGTGTAGCATCGCCCATAATAGTCCCTGCTACTTAAAGAAAGTGAGCTTTGACGTCTGTGGCAACCGAGACGGTTTGGGGCCGAATACCGCGTGCAAATGAGTGGTTTTGTTTCAGGTCTTGTTTAAACGCTTAACCTGTGTTGCTTTGTCGAATAAGCAACCCTTGTGTCATCCGCGTTCTTGGATCACAACAGTAGCAATGGATAATCAGTGATAAAGTCAGGTAGTGGATGGTTTATAGCTAGTGGTTACTGACTGACCTGAACCGGGTTCGACGTGGTACACAGAATGGCTTTATTCAGCCTGTCATTCGATATGTGCGCTGTTAAAGTGCGAGGCTCTGTGATTGAACACAAAATACACCAATATGTCTCAAGTATTCAAGGTAAGTATAGTCACGAACGATAAACAGCACCTTACATTTGAGTGGACAGTCCCACTGTGCCTTGAGGTCTGACAAGTGTTTTAAGTACGCACGTAAAACGTGCAACACAAGACCAAACAAAGACATTAGCGTTTGATCATAGAAAAGATCCAACGGTTATCATCAAACGAGCTCAATACTTTATGACTTAGGATCATGTTGACTTACGTGTGAAGTCAGCAACTTATGACCCACTGACCAAAGTTATCCGTCCAGCAGTCCCAACATAAAATGGCAGTGATGGGTGACAATAACTATACCTGTGACAAGTTCTACTAAAAAAAACTCAAATACAATCAATAGGTTACAGATCCAGTTAGATGACGCTGTGCATTTACTCCCATCCAGGCGGTTGTCTGACTTTGAAAGAAGTTCACGTGACAAATATCAACAAGCAGTACACTAATTTGTTTCATTTATAACTTCGCCACTTGACTGTTATTTTGGTAACTCAAACACAATTAATGTATTTTGTTTGATTATTTTTCGTGTCGTGTACACCTTAGATCCCTTCCAGCTAGGAAAGCAAAAGCATAGAACTTGATCATTGTGGCGAGCTGAACGATCACAAAGTCAGCTCGAATTCAGATACAACTACTGTTTATTCTATAGATCGGTGATTCTAAAATCACGGAGGTCAATTCGAATGAGTCTGAATAAGGTGGATAAAACGTTCATCTAGAATGGTTAGCAGTAGGTAGGATGGCGCAGCTGGAACCACAATGCATATAAAAACCCAGGTATTAGATTTGCCATCTAACCCTGGAAACAGAAGCTGAGTTATCCCAGTGTGAGAGAGGATACCATTTAATAACGAAAGTGTATGCCATATGATTATCTGCCTCAACACTATTTATACTTCTGTGCATCAGCCAAAGCTTAATATTCCTTGAAGCGGACGGTGTAACTGTTCTGAGTTCACTATTTACGTACTACGTGTGAAGTGACAAGATGACTTTTTTTGGGAAGAAGGCAGTGATGTCCAACTTATAAAGCTAAGGTACAGAAAGCTTCTTTAAATTAAAGAGGCTAGCCTTCGATTCACTGACATAAAGTCCGACTCTTGTGCAAAGAACGTTGTTGACTGCTGACTCTGCCTGATTATCTGCTTTGTCGAGCACTTCACACAGTCGATTCGCGTAAGGTGCGAGGTGGGAATTTATACTTATGTGTTAGGTACAGTTAACAGTACGTTTGTCACTCCTGGACTACGCCCGATTTCTGGATGAGGGAATCTATGACACAAAATGTGTGACTGAATAAGTTTGCAGATCTAGCAGATAATCGTACTGGTTCACGAATGTGGGCGTGGGTTCGAATCCCATCTCTGACACTGCGTCGCGTACTGTGCTGCCCAATTGAGAAAAATTAGAATAGGGATCTGAGAGGCACTAAGCAATCCCAATTTATTGAGAAAAACAACAGCTTTTTATAGAAGATTAACACTACTTCGTCGTGGTTAGGAACATAGTATTGACGACTGCTATTAAACAACAGGCGTCTTCAAGTTTTGATTGGCCAGTTTGTTGCTGTGTTGTTCCATGACCTTGCATCTGGCAACTCGGTTGTTTGAAACAGATAAGCATTCAACAGCAGCTGATCGTCGCCTATGATTGGTTGACTCCAGTATGACTGTGATTCCATCTGTAGCATCATGTGCGCGTGCACCGATTGACTGAACTTTCTCCAATCGAGAAACTGCTCCAGTCCAATTTCATTACATAAGGTAAACGATGTACTTGTATCACCGTGTTGACTGTAAAGTGATGAAAAACAGTAACACCACAGCTCAGTGGTAATGATGCTGAGTTGTGGATCACTGGTCGAAGTTCCTAATTTTATGAGCCAGGAACGCGAATAACGCAAGGATTGTTTGTTCGGAAAATCAACACATGGGTTGCACGCTTCGTGACCAAAATAAACTCACTCATTTGCATATGGCAGTGATCCAACGACGTCACGGTTGTTAAAATTGTCAATGCCCAGTTGCTGTATATGTAGAGAAACATTTCATGTCAAACTATTTTTTTTCGTTGCTTCATGTTCATGCCCCTACTGAGTGGTAGTACGAGTAGTATAATGTGATTGCTCGTCCCCCATACTAATACTACTCTTGCGTTGATTTTGAGAATATCCAGCCTGCATGTGAACTTGGTTATCACAACAACAAACAACTCGTGGTGTAGAGGCTTAAAAGCATATCTGAATGGAGAGATTTTTCGTGATTTCACGGCAGACTACCGCCGTACTGCTGTCTGTCCTGCAGAATATGTAAACTGATCAGTCCACGAAACATGAGTAGTGCGATACATTCTGTCTGTCTCTGTGGGTTAGTATACCAAGACTTACCTTATCAATATTTATGTCGGTTTCTTCAATGTTTGTTTGTTTTCATGTAAACAGGAGTAACATTTTGTAGTTATCTATTGGCTGTGTAGTTTAATCTTATGTACTATTGTATGACGCGGCGAAACACAGTGGCTATGAACCTGCTTAGAACTGAAGTTTTTTCTATTTTTGTAGCACATTAATCTATTTACATCCTCTATCAAAGTTGGAGTTTTCTTCGTCCCCAGACATGCTTTGTTATCGGATTCCCTTCTTCTCTACTGACTGACATTCAATATCCAGAACAGTGTGAAATGCAATGCTCCAACTACAACAATTTCTCGAAGTTAATACTCCTATCCTAAGTGAACTGCGCAATTTGGAATTGATACGTATCAAACTACCGTCACCCACCTCACGAATCAGCTTGCTCACACGTCGGATCTACATTGAACTACTGACACAGTTTGAGGCGACCTTTCCCAAACCATGTACAAGCGTTCACTTTTTACATTGGGCATTTATACGCACTAGGATTGCTAATACGTTTCTGGAATGTTCCGAGCCCAATAAAGCGTACGAATGGCTACACGTCATCCTTGAGAATACCAAAGAGTTGACCACCATTCATTCCGTGATCTGTAAGTTGCAGCACCCTGGTAAGCCAACTGTTTTTATTGCATCACAAGGTTTTTTTTACAGCACAGTCCTCTGTAACCAATTCGGTTGACTATGACAAAGATGAACTTATTCTGTTCAATCTTCTTGCTGGTCTTTTGCAAACCTTGTTCAACCTGCTAGCTGCTTCTGCTCATTCCAAATATCGTGCCGCATCGGAACCATCTAACACAACACGTGACTCAACATTGTTGACACATGCAGACGCCATAACCTCACTTGATTGGTTACAATGCGCAAAAAGAGTTCACGAACTTTACGTCGAGCACAACAGTCCGTATACAGGTCCAACGTTTTGGGAAACGATTGTTCTGAAAGATCTTATGTACCATATTAGTGGAGATGTGTCGATTGAGGAAACTGGCGTGGACTGGTTACCGAAGAGGCTCACACCCGAAAGGCTACTGTTCGAACACGGCTACACGAACACTATTTTTCTGCTTGCTCAGGTAAGTAAACGTATGTACGTGTTATTCTTGCTGAGGAGGGAAATGGCTGACGGTTGGCAACAGTATCCGCGTTCGGCCTGAATGCGCAGGGTGTTTGAGCGAGGGAACTGTGATGTAAGTCATACTGTATCAAAAATTCGTTCAGAAAAGTACGATCTTTACTGTATAACTCACACGTCCTCATGCCATGCGCGCGCTGGCGTTTATCAGCGGGAATTCCAGCCTACAATACAGCGACAGTTTTCACTGACACGTCACGTGCACTTCTGCCTGGTTTGTGTATGTGGTTGTCGCTTTCTGTCGTAGGTTTTTTGCTTGCCATTTCTTGTCCGTTAGTCTGATTTCAATGAGCAATAGCTCATCCGGCCGCCCTTGTTGTCTTCAATCCACAAGCTGCAGGCTTTTTGCATATCTTACCGCCGCGTTGAGGTGTTCCACCAATTGTTAGAATAATCCCACCTCCGATTTGGTCACCCATCAAAATATGACAGAGACACCCTAGTGACTTCTATGGTGAGACTTCAATCAATCACTGTTTAGTGTTTGTGTGATATTTTGTCCGTCTTAACGTGTAGTACGTACAGTTTGTACAAGACTGCGAGTAGCATAAGCCGTAGAGACAAGACGATGTGGATTGTTTACCAGTTCGACTACTTGAGAAACTGAATCATCACTGATGTGAGTAGGGAACTGGAGATTGTAGGTTGCATTTCAGAAGTTAGGGTGATAATCGATAACTCGAGCAATCTGTGGCGCAAAGAGGTGCATCGTTTAGTCTTAAAGGTCATATACATATCATAGTACGATAACAAAAGAAGTTCTATTCTAGGGCTGTAACACGTGACTTTTATAAGCAGAGGACGTCAACCGATGGCCTGGGTATAAAAACAGCCACTGTTGAATTGGAGACTGTAGGCCGCGTTTTTCTGCGGGTTCACGGAATGTGTAAGTGGAGACGTCAATGAGATATTAGCTAGTCCGGCTTGGTGGCAAAAGTATATCCGTCGTTTGGCTAAATTCTCTGTGTAGTATGGACCTTTAATATGTTTCGGCATAAGTGCTTTGCGAACTAGGTCTCACTCTTCTCCTTCTTTTGCTTCGGAACTAGGATTGCTCTTACCATGACTGTACAGTAGTCAAGCATCAATATTGATCTCTCATCCATACCTGTCCATGATAATGATACGGAGTAGCAGGATTTCGTATATTGGATCCGGTTTCTCAAACACTTTCGCCTAATCGAGGAGTTAACAGGCAGTAATTGTGTCGCTTATTGAGACTATCGAGTAACTTGATCATCATTCACAAACGAAAGTAGTTGTAAGCTCAGATATGATAATTCAGTTGTACCTAATGCGAGGTCAACTGTGGGAATGCGGAATCTGTTATCATTTATAGGTTAAGTTTATTTCATATGTCATTACGGCATTCACGTGGATCGCTTTCATCCATCGCCAAAGTAGAGCGTACGGTGCAATTTTCTTATACAATTCTGGTCTCCTTTTTTTCTGCTCTAGCAAAACATGGTACTTTTAGGGCATGTTGACGAAACCACATATTACAATGCTCAACAGTTCAAATGTCATACAGCCAAATTTAGTAGAAAAATACACATCTCATATAAGTTTGGTAAGTTATTAGTTCACGAAAACAGGTACACATCTCTTTTACACTTATTATCGCCGACCACTATGCAGCGTAACTTTGTAGTGTATTGCTTGCTTGGGTGAATATTTAAGCGTCAAAGCTTATTTACATGCTGTGTATATTTTTTTTTTTTAAAATATTTCGTATCATGAGATTAACTTTCTGAAAAGCCTATGTGGGAGTCATGTTGAAATCTTTTTTGAGAATTCGAACCAGGAGATTGTCTGGTTGGTTGTAACGCAATTTGCTTTGTAAGTCTACTAATTTCGATCGAAGCATCCATCTGACTTCTTTACTGAAATGCAGTTTGAAGTGCTTACTCACAAGTAGTTCACTTCTATAATCGCATTCCATTACTTTACCAGGCGTATCAACTTGCTGATGAGCCAGTGCATGCTGCTGTCTGTTGTCAGTTGACTTTGTCCAGACAACTCTCATTTGCTCAACCGTTGAAAGAGTTAGCTCAATTCGCCAAATCGTTTCCTAATAGATCGCGTCCACGTGCCGTCTCTGCTCAGCGAAGCAAAGATGTGAATCAGTCAATTTTCGGTCACATGCGCAGACGTTTCGCGTGTTACGTGTCATGGGTGGTACAACCCTTTGATCCGGTGGAATGGGCAACTAATGCAGCAGCTCTCAGCAATTACTACTTATCAACGGAAGAGGCCAACGGATACTATTACGCAACACTCGAATGCTTGGTTTCCGCTTGCGCGTAAGTTGAATGATCTGTTGCAGTAAACCCTCGACTATCCATCAACTGGCCATCTAGATTGTTATCTATTGGTGTCAATTTCGTTAAAGTTCTAGAACTTACCACCACTTTGACCTCAAAAATATTCAATATTTGGACTAACCACTTGCGTGTTTTCATTTCAGAAATAAGATTTTATACTGTTAACTGTTCGAGACCCCTGGCAGCGTGTGCATACAGGGCTGAAAAGGTCATTTCTCTGTAGAAATGTCTAAAACTCATCAAAGAAAAGAATCTCAAGATGCAGACTTTTAGAACGGGCAATGATAGTTCGTTAATCTTTGCTGTTTGCTTGAGGCGATGAAGAACGCATTACTTTAAACTCTCCGTAATAGTTTCCTTTAAAATTAGTTGCATGATCATATCGTATCATTTTTTTTATTCGGTCATGTTTGTGCAATCGGTAACATACCCAATTTCATGTCGTTTGGACGTAAAATAGTCTATAATCAGCTGAATAAACCCGCGAATTGACCATGATCTAGAAACACCATTCCATAATAATGCATAGTGCCTCACTTGAGACTAATCAATAAGTAATGCATGCCGTTGTTGATTGTTCTGCTTGTTATCCGTTCCTTCACAATTTTTCACAGGCGCAACCGATCCTTCATCTAGTAGCC
>JTDE01022195.1:16617-79424 GCA_014338405.1 Paragonimus skrjabini miyazakii
TGTTTAGGTTCTCCTCGATTATATTTATCATCTACGTAGATGGACCTAATTTTTTGTTCAACAGGTCCGTCTATCTGTACCCGCGACATTTAACAATTCTTCCCTTAATCGATCAGTTCATGTGATCCGGATCTTCCTGCCTCTAATTTGAGCAGATATTGGGCACTACAATCATAATACGCTTTTTGTTTGCGCACTTACTGTTCTACTTGCAGTTAGACGTTAGCGTGTTTCATACATTTAGGCTGTAACTAATTGGTTAAACCTAGCTTTGATCAATGATCCAAACTAGTATGTTTTTAACAACGTGGAATACAGTTCGTTTTTATTTGTTGGCGGGTTTAAGAGTACCCTAATTGATTTTAATGATAAACTCTGTTACATACAGTGCTTTCTCGATGCTAAAACACCCACCTATCTGCAAAACCTTGGAATTCCTTACTGGCCCATTGTCTGAAAGTAGTATTTTTGAGATGCGGAATCATACTAACCAAGCATATAGCTTGATTATCACTGCTGTCACAGTTTTCACGTGCGACTTTTCGATTTTGAAATACTCGTTTGTACAACTCATAATTACTTAACAAGATAGTTCTGGTACTTCTCAACGGTGCTCTCTCTTTTCATCATGTCTCTGACTTAGTGCGCAGTTTGGTACGAAGTCGTTACTATTGTTTCTAACACCTAACCAGCAGCTAATGTTGCATTTGCTCGTGGTTTTCATCTGCAAGTTTTAAAATAACGATACGCTCCCCCTTGACTGTCCGAGATGAACTGGCGTTTATTGTTGGACTGGATGGGAAAATCATTCAACCATCTTCTGTTTATTATCAACGGATTGTTTCCTCGACCGTTGATTCTGTCAATATCAGCATCAAATGATGAATTCGATCTGCAAGTTACATGTGCTATTACAGCATATTGATCATTCTGCATTCGATTTAACAGTTTTGTATTCAACCTCTATAAATCTTACTTTTCAAGACCGTTTTCAAAGCTCCAAATATGTCTGAAGTTATAGTAGTACTGTTACAGACAATCAATAACAAATATTTTGTGTTTGTTCCCTTCATTTTTTGCAGAATCATAGACCGAGCAGATGTGCATGTGGCTGTGACTCACAAATCCGTTTCTCGTCTACACCCACTCGGGGACTCACATAAGACAGACAGAGAACGAAAAGCTCGAGCAAATATCTATCGTGGATTGGGACTGTTTGGACTCTCGTTGCTAGAAAAAGGCAGTATGACTGTAATGGAAAATCCGAAGCTTCTACATGAGTGTATACAGACGAGCACAAACTTACATCCAGGTTGGTTAGCCATGTTTTTGTGTTGTCTGAATTTCCTATATATTTGTAAATGCAACGTGCCGACAGGCTTATAGCATAAATTTGAGTAGCTTACGTTGGTTATTATGTTCGAATGTGTTCGCCAAGATCATCTTTATCGTCATTTACACATGATGTGCAATCAGTCACGAACAACTGAATGCGACTGGCTGATTAACATGACGAAATTTCAACTCCAATCATTAAATATCTGGCAAGTGATTGTCCGTGTGCTGTACTGAAGTAGAAACTCGCTCGCAAGTACCACAATCAAGTGCACGTTATGTATACTTGAACTAAGGCTGCACAGCGCTGTTTCATACCAATGGCAACGCCAGTCATCAGAGAGTGGCTCACGTGACTGCACCTTCACCTCCTTGCCCACATGCAAAATGTTTATGAATTTCATAAACTAAACGGTCAAGCTCACATGGCAGATGTTTCCTGCGACAGTTATCTGCCTTCAGAGGGCCACCTTTGCTTCAAGCACTGTTGGGAATATAGTGTCGTTCAACAGCTGAGAAATGACTTTGTTTCGCTATGAAAGTTCGCGATGAGTTTGTATGCGAGTAGTCCAAATTCTGCTCTTAGGCAACAGTTGGATGTCCCTTAGACATCTGAGATTAAGAAAATTGACCTTAACCTGACTGAAGATTCACTCACCTTAAATAAATAAAACTTTATTGTCACTGTTATTATTGTTTTATCTTTACTATTCTCTCCGATATTTTAAAAGCTGAACAAATGATGTTCATCATGTTTGTGAAGGGATGAACAGCGGATTTCGAGCAACACTACACTTTTTCCTGCCTGAGTCATCCGTAACGTGTTCCCATTCCTGTTACGATTAACGCTTAACCACAATTTCCTTTGCATAAAATTGTTGTCATACTGACGTAAAGCGCGCTACCGAAAAAGGGCATATGCCCAGATAAGCAGCACAACAATAACTGTGTTAAATTGACTCTGTTTCACCTTCAGCATAACTGAACTAGCAGTGAATTAATTGCACGCTGACGTCCCCGAAACTGTTCACCACCATAATCTTAAAAATTGTCAGCGCTAAATCGGAAGTGTTGTACAAAGCTGTTCACGTTAAGCGTTAGTTTGCGCCATGAGCCAGCATGTACTCGACTTTAATTGGTGTACGAAAGAATTACACTCGACCACGATCGATTGGATCTCAGATATACCTAAAACTATGTTGATCACCTAGCTAGAGTGAGACACTTATCTAGTCCACCATGT
Organism: Paragonimus skrjabini miyazakii; assembly: GCA_014338405.1. Classification (NCBI taxonomy): domain Eukaryota; kingdom Metazoa; phylum Platyhelminthes; class Trematoda; order Plagiorchiida; family Troglotrematidae; genus Paragonimus; species Paragonimus skrjabini miyazakii. Next base: position 19,196 of record JTDE01022195.1, read on the forward strand.
CCTGACTCATTCCACATACGATTAGAACCGGAAGGTTCAAAAAATTTATAAGAACAAGGAATGTCACATACTCATGCATTGTGCATTGGACCGGGATGTCTGCTTCGAATAGATCTGTCGCATAGTCCATCTACCGTCGTATCTCTAGCATCCACAGATCAGGCTACTCGATATCACCGGTTGACTTTGTGTACCACTAACGTGATGTTAAACTCATCAGCAAGATGTTCTGCTGTTTGTCAACCCTACTTGGTCATATTTCAAAGCTATTCTGTGTTTCTAACGTTCGCTTTTGGTTAGCCGAAGAGTTTGGATCCATGTTTCAACTAAGGTTGGGACAGTTTTTACGTCGTCTGGTGTCTGACGTCAACGTTGATGAGCCTACCTCCCTCACTCTGACCTCAGAAAGTGATTCTCAGAAGAAACTATTCCCAATGACCGCAAACGGAGAGTCGGCTTCTGTTGAGACTTATGTAAATATGTTGGCCACGTGCCCTACCACCTATGACGCCGCCGCCTTGGTGTTTCGCCTCACCTCGTATGGTCTCAGCCAAGCTAGTCAATATTATACTATGGATGAACACTGCTCAGACGCCGTTGTGATAGGCCAGAATCTGAGCAAAGCTTACAGACTGATGGCGACCTTCGAACTAAATGAATCACGTCAGGTAAATAGTATTTGTAAACACATTATTCTCCCAAACATTTTCGCATTTATTCGTTTTCACCAGAAAGTTGAGAACCATTCAAAGCACTTACGACGCTTGAAAAGTTTATGGTACAACAGTTAAACAAACTTTTGTGAGGGAGCATTGTCTGAATAACACCAAAATTACTACCTCATCTGTATATGCTCGAACAATATTCCATTCTTTCTCCCCTTTCTTACATACATACGAATCAATAATCAACTGGATAGACTTTTGACTGCGAACAGACAAAATGATAGAAATTATCCAGTCGTCAATAATTACTTGCTTCTGGAGGCGAAGAAACGAGATAAGCAATCAAATTGGGGATGATAAACTATTAATAGGCAGATCAATAATCTGTTCAAATTTCGTACGTACATTATTCGATTAACGAGTGAAGTGAATCAATACTGTAGTATATTTATTGAGAGGAAGAACGAGAGTGCGCTAGTAACTGTTTATTAGCGAGTACCCTTAGCACTAGTCACGATTCGGTCAATTGGTTTGTTCTCAGTTGGGGCCTTTTCTTTGGAGACTATGCACTCCTCTGATTGAAGCGTGTTTCTCCGGTTTGAGTTTCAATTTACAGTACATGTTGATTTGCACTGACAAACTAAAGTTGAAGGTAAGAAAATGAGGAAAATAACGCGAATTCAATATTAAAAAGATGACAGATTAAAAAAGAACGATCATTACTAATTAGCTCCTGTACAGTAGATTGCGAAGGGAGTGCTAAGTTTATTTACTTCCGGGCACATAACGGTGTTTAGCTAGCGCCTCGGAAGAAGCTACATCACGTCTGTTCACATTCTGACAACCAATGCAGAGGGCCTTCGTGGGTTCTATCGTATGACCAGATTCGATCAAGTATTTTGTTATGGAACTCCTGATTGTTTCATTTTTGGCATTGTGGCGTCACTTTGTGATAATATCTGAAATGCGAGAGTATGGTTTTCTGACTGTTACTCAATCATACATTCTACGTAACTATTTTGGTTTGCATTTTTTAGTGGGGATTTTGGAAGCAGATCAGGTCATTGATAAATAGTTCTAAGGTTGGCTTAAATCATCATCATCATCATAGACAGCATTATATCAGTGGTCCACATTAATGCTTAACTGCCACAACAGTTGACTTAAACGCGATAGTTTTCTGAGGACCTTTCTTGGAGAATGAATAACTGGACGGATGACCGTTTTAGAAGCAAATTTTCGAAATATCTTCGACGACACGTGATGTTCCCGCAGCCGCAAATTACCTGTTTGAAGGGATTTTAAAGCGTTCTGCTCGATAATGCATGCATCACTAATGGGTGGTCAACGGATTTGCCCGTTGTTTTATTGTCACAAGCAACAGACCTTATATAAAGCTGATCAGACCTCCTCTCTCCTTCTCTTTTCAAGGATGGTGGGGAAAGGTTGACATCAGAACTGACAAAACTTCTCCAGACGATCTGGAAGACTGAAGAGGTGCCTCGTGATTGGTGTTTATCAACAGTAATTCCCATTTTCAAACAGGTGACCCGAAGTCAATGTAACAACCACAGACGCATCAGTTTGGTGTCTGTTGGGTCCAAGTTACTCTCTGGCCCCATTTTACGTCGGCTCACTAAGCCCAGAGGAAGTCGGATACGCTAAGAATAGGCAGGATTCCGATCCGGTCGAGGTTGCGTTGATCATATTTTTACCTTACGACGAATCTTGGAACATCGGCACTCTTAAGAGCAGCCTACGGTCTTGGTCTTTTTGGATCTAAAGGCTGCCTTCGATTCAGTTCCTCGTAACGTTCTTTGGAGCTGCCTTCACCGCAAGGGAGTACCAGAGAAATACGTGAATCTACTGAGATCACTGTATGCTCACTCTGCAAGCAGGGTGAGAGTTTATGGACAACTGTCTCGGGCGTTCATCACTTCTGGTGGTGTTCGTCGGGAGTGTTCGATTTCTCTCTTCTTGTTCATTGTTGTTGTGGTCAATATTCCAAAAAGTGGGCTTGAGGAGTCTAGTGAGTTTGGTGTTGAGCTTCTTCCTGGCGCTAGATTGACCGATCTGGAGTATGCGGACGACATTGTCTTAGTTAGCCCCTCTGCCGGAAACTTGCAGCCCATGTTGGACAAGGTGAGTGACCGGGCTGGTTTGTATGGAATGCGCTTCGCAAATTCAAAGTGCTGCTTCAAGACTGGGGCACTTCAACTCCTACTTTTTTCATTGCAGGTAACCCGCTTGAGGCTGTGGTCAGTTTCACATACTTGGGTAGCACTATCTCGTCAGCCTGTAATATTGCTGATGAGATATCAGCGAGGATTGCAAAGGCACGAGCTGCCTTTGCCAAACTGCGTCATCTGTGGCTTCGAAAAGACGTCCGGCCGTCGCTGAAAGGAAGGGTATATAATGCCTGTGTGCGTTCCATTTTGCTTCATGGTTCGGAAACGTGGCCTGTTCACGAAGAAGATATCAACAGGCTTGGTGTGTTTGACCATCGTTGTCTCCGCCAATTGGCCCATATTAAGTGGACTGATCGCGTGAGCAATGTGGCAGTTCGCCGGCGCGTATTCCGGAACGCTCGGGATGCGCGATCGGTTGGTTGGGTCACGTACTCTGTATGTCATCTAATCGTTTATCGTACCGGGCATTATACGCTGAGGCCATCAACAGTTGGGTGAAACCACATGGTGGTCATGCAACAATGTGATCACGAAATATGAAGACCCTGACTATTCTATTGCGCAAAGTGGGTAAGTGTTGCCTGCCTAGCTGAGGTCCTCATGATCACTCAAACCGCTGGTTAGAGACGCTATCTGAGAACGCGATGTGTAACAGTCAGTGGCGTACCTGTATCGATAACATTTCTAGTTCTTCCGCTTAGTCTTGTTTTAATAATTTTCAACCTTCTTAATAGCGTTTTCTTATAGGATATTCCACGTCACTGTTGAGGTGAGCGGCGGCCCGAGCCACAGTACCTTTTGGTCAGGCTCATGGCTGCTATGATGATAATGATGATGAAAGCTGAAATATAGCCTAAGTTAGTTTACTTTTCACCTTGCGCTTGCCGCAGGTGGATTGCACTGACTTCGAATGCTTCCAATTTGCCTAATGCTAAACGACAGCATTTAAATAGTCCAAGCTAAAATCTGTGATCAGTGATGTTGCCATGAGGTCGCCTGCACTTTCGTTTGATCTCAAATGTAGCTTGTAGTGTTTGATTCCGAACGCTTGTGTCTTCAACCTCGGATGTTATCTCCCCAGTCTTACGAGCACTGTTTGTGAACACTACATTTTTTATACTACAATTATATGTTATGATTCCCACTTCTTTTGTTCGGTCTATCATCTTCCCTGCTCTGTATTGTGACAGTGTTGCATACACAAACGTCGAATAGACTTACTGGATCGACTTCTGCGACCGTTAAGTCAGAAACATTATCAACTTCTGTGTCGCCAGTTGATGTTTGAACTGGCTGGAGCATTGACAACCCTACGGGACTTGAAACATCAGGCTTATGAGCATGTAAGTTAGGATGTTCTCAACTCACGTGACGTCTTGTTTATTCCTTGTCTTAACCATACACATTTCTTTTACCAACTTTTATTTTGGTGACTTTATTTGGTAGTTGTTGCTGTGACTTGAAAATAATGCCACGCTGCTACCAGTTTCGCGAGTGACCTATCGATCTGCCTCTGTTAGCAGCGGTATATGCTTGATTACCCGTCTGGCGTGCATCTGTCTCAGCCTAATGGAATGTTCTTTGATTAGTTTGCCTATTCAGTTAGTGAATTACGAACCAGTCATTTGTAGCAAATTTGCTTTGTTAAATAGACCACTCTCTAACTCTGCGAAATCTTTTTGGTTTCACATCAATCATTTGATTTACCAATTCATTGTGGGCAGGTCAGTCTCATTTCGTCCAAACCCAAACAAATGAGATAAGCTGACAGGAAATGCAATTAAGCTTTCATCTGTTCTTCTGTTAAGCCTAAAAGTAGATAGTAACGATAGCGGCAATGTCAGAGCTTTGGCTCCGTTAGATGGGTGTCTTTGTCGTTGGACTGACACGGTTTCACATTTGACGGGAAAAACCTCCAAGTTCAAAATTCCATTGGTACGAATGCTTAAAATGGAATGCTTCACGATTGTTTTAAGTCACCATTGCTCTGTTTGTCCTTGTTCACATTCATCAGGCCGGGTTAATCTGAACGAGACTAGAATGACGATAACCCTTAGTTTGTCCACTGAAAATTCTCCCATCTTGTCTAAATTCTTTACCTATGCACCGATCCACCGGATGCTGTCATCTACCTTTACTGTGTGACCTTGCCGAGAAGGGCCTGCAAAAACCGAACATTGGGTAATACTGATTTGAGAGCAACACGGGCATTAAAACGATGTCGTGTGTGTGAGTAGGTTTTCTCGAGACCGGATTACAAACTGGAAGTTTATCTGGCCTTGTCAACGGCATAGTGATGCAGGCAGTCATAGCTTCGTGAACCGATGGCAGTGCACGTGTATCGAGTGGAAGCAGCTGTCATACTAGCAGTAGTGATTGTGTGAACACGGACAACGAACCAGTAGACAAGGATGATACATTTCGTGAGGCTTTTGCTTAAGGACAAATTATCGCATGAATACAGCTGATACGTGCCGATCGGTCGTAAACGTGACTAGTATGCAAATATGGATAACGGTTCTTAGTTAAACTGATGAATCTACAAGTGGATCCGGACTGAGAGTGTCACTCACAACCAAACTCATGGCGACTAAAAATTGGCAATCACTTGTTTAGTCGTACTTATCACCCACCATGTGAACGCTCTGCCTGCTTACCACTTCAGTTAAAACCCTTGTTTTTTCGCGTGCTAGTCACAAGTTTACTAATGCTTCCTTACTTAGTGGACCGGCCGAAGGGCTTATCTGAATGCAACGACCGTGGGTGGTGTTCGATTTGAAACAAGCAAAATCCTCGAAATTCAATACAAACTATATACATAGCTCAGTTGTTTCAATGGAGTCCCTGACTTCAGCCTAACTGAGAAGTTCCTCATCGCGGGGTTATCGACTGGAGTAAACAGGGCAGTAACTGTATCTCCTATCGGAACGATCGAACAATCTGAACACTACTCACGCAAGGTTGCGGTTGAGTGTTTAGGTATGATTGATCGGTCACGCCTAGTGTGAGGTTACTGATGTTGTGGTTACCAGACTAGTCTCACAAACTCGAGGGTCAGAGTTCAAATTCCACCTCGGACAAGGGTATGTACTACTGGTGGGCTCTGATAAAAGCGAAACTTGGGTCTAGTACTTCCTTAAGAAGTAGGCCGGCCGCAAGGCTTGTCTGAATGCAAGGACTGTGATGGAATATAGGTAATGTTCAATTTGAAAAACAGTTCTGCTTTATGCTCATAGGATAGTGCCTCACTATTTACGCACCCCTACGCGGTCAGTAGTGCGACTTACAACCCATATGCTTACCGTTGATGTAAACCTGTGAAATGAATTGCCATAGTAATTTATGTTATGTCATCACCCCATGTAAACAGACATTTTATCCTGTCCGATTAGGACATCAAAAGACAGGACTTGGTCCTGAGAGCTGTGTTACATTCCGGGCCAGTTACAGGCTACTGGCTTTTCCGTCCACTATTGTGTCAGTAACGCAGATGTCAGATACAGTTACACAGCATTGTTGCATTGCCGTGAGGAGAACGAATGTAAAGTGGAGACTGCAGACGACGACAAGCAGGTAGGTACGACTGTGCGGTGGGACGGTAAACTGCGCACTTATATCACGCAAGCGTGAGCAGGTTATGATATGACCTCTATGTCACGATTCCTAGTATGAACATAGTTTGTGGCGAAACTGTTAGGGAAATTGGTGTGCATGTGTGTTGTTGTACAGTATGCTCTGTGGTCACAGACAGTGCACATTGGCCGTCTGAACTGGACTACACCTATCCACACTGCTTTTGTTTTAATTTAGTACAGTTTCGACTTTTAAGTGTATTATGCAAAGCACTTCATCTGCAACACAAGTTCAGGTGTACTTAACAGAAAACCTAGTTCGTCAAACCCTTGAATATCATGTGTGCTACATTGGTCTTGGGCGTGTCCAACCAAGGCTTTGGCTCACAGTCTGCTGCCCTTTCAGTTGCGCCATCTGTAAGTGCTGCAGACGTTCAGGGGCACAGTACCATGGAGATCGCATGTGAGTGGGCCCCTTCTTTGTGGATCAGAAATTGTGTCGGAGTCTTCTCTGTTTGAAGTAGGTTGTACGTTTTGTTAGTTCAGCCGTGGTCACGATGGGTGATCAACGCTCCATCTACCAGGATTCCACAGGTTTAGCTAGCGGATATATTCTTAATTATTTCTCGTTCCTTATCTGGTCATTTGAGAAATTCTTGTTGATTACAGACGAATTATGTCACTGTTCGGCTGCATATGGAAAATTGTTGAGAATACGCATTTTCCCTTTATGGCTTCACACATGTGTTTTGCACCCTAGCTCCGTGATGCGCACTCCGAACGCAATCCGCATTATGCGCGTAAGGCAAACGCACTCGCACGGCGGACTCTAACTGTCTATCAGCAATTTCTGGCTACCTTCCCTCGATCTGGTTCGCAGTCCTTCAGTACTGAAGCGCTTTCTGAAGATGAGCTTCGGCTGGTTATGGTGAGTACAACTCTAAACTGATTAAGCACCGATCACCATACTTTGCTTTGTGTATCCCAACTGAAGAGATAAAGCTCAACCCCGTTCACCAATCTTGACTAATGACTGTATTGTTCAACGTTGTTACAAAAACAACACACTAGTTATAAACAGCTGGATACATTCGAGAATCAAGGACATTCCGCTATCATCACAAAGTGCAATACATTGGTGTTTGAAACTAACTGCTAACTGCTATACAATGATGAATCGGAAACGGCCTACGTTTGAAAATGACATTTAGGTTGAATGTGAGTTAACAACTAAAAACCATCATTTCGAAGCTCAAACATTATACAGAACTTCCATTGAAAATAAGGGGTTACTGAGGTTTTCACCACCCCAACCCATAAATTGTTATTAATAAACAGACATTTCACTCAAACAATGTCTATATCTATGCCGATGAACCCGCTACGCCATCATCCCTTCTAGCGTCTACAGTCACAGACTATGTGAGGGTCATTAGACGTTCAGCCTAGAAGTAACCAACCTACTGCTAATTCATCCTCATCGATGTCAATTCAGCAACGTTCTATCAGACTATTAGTTGACAACCTCAATGAAATGTCCATCTGTCTACAATTAGACATTTTTGATGACCGATTGACCAAACTCGTCTGATCCTCCATATCTGCCTCACAATTTCACAGGTGCGAGCCGACTGATATCATTCGGCACACGCTACTGAACGTGAACAGTGGTGGTAAAATATTTTAAGGTGGTTTACATCCTTTACTCTGAATGGCTTTGTTTCTGTGCTATGAAGTGAGTTCGCTCTCATTACATTTAGCTCGTAGAGGGGTGGAAAGATGAGTTTTGTTGCGTCATTTGCTCTCTTCTTACTTAGGTCACTAGCTTCATGGTAGTGTGTGTTGCCTGATTGTTGTGGTGGACAGCTACTTGCTCGAACCAACTAACTGCAGGTTGTTTGGCTGATAGATTGGAACAACTTGTTCCCTCCGTAGAATCTGTTAAATATTGTCCATCTGAGAAATACTTCTGGATTTTACCGTTGTGCTCTTCCCATTTGTTGTATCCAGTTAGCCCATTTCTATTCTGCCCGTCTGCACTCCAAAATGATTCCGGCCAATCGTACGGAGCGAATTAGCAATGTGACTAAAGCGTTCAATCAGTACAACTACGTAGTTTCATTGGTTGATTCGCACTTACGTCGACATCCAACCAGTAACATTGGACAAGCTGAAGAAGTGAACATCGCACGTGAAATGGTCAGTCTATTACCTATCAAACTGAACCGACTTGCTCGTGGAGAACATTTAAATGATTGACTGATTCGCACAGAAACCATCATCGCTTGCAAGGAGGTAGGGGTCCACGTGGCCGCAAATATTTTTTCCAGTCAACAGCTGAGAATATCTTGGTGTTGTTTATTTATGTGCATATTGCTTTAATTTCTATATTAACTCTATTTTGGCGATTCTATACTTTTGTCCAATTTGTGTTTCCGTTTTTTTCTGTTTCTCTTGTTTCGTTATTCTGGTGATACTTGTCGTGAAATTGTCACACAAACAACTGTCTGTTTTATTTGTTCTGGGTGGATACAGTGCCGACTCAGTTCATGTTTGAACGCCACGTTCTCAAGTCCTAAGTGTCAGATACGTTGAAGCTCACTCAATTTGTCAGTCATTGAAAAATGGTTGAAATACTGAACCTACATCGCATGGTAATATGACAACAATTCATAGAGAGTGTTACCAACAAATAGTACCATTATAATGAATTACCGGTTCCGTCTTGTAATGGATACATTAGTAAGATAATTGAGCTTGTTACAATTAGAGCTAGAGTAGGAATAACAGAAAAACAGAGGCCTGATTGATAAGCCACGTGTAGCCAATACTCTGTACTCCATGTGAGAACAGTATTTGATCAATAGTCCCATGGTATTACTGAATGAGTGAGAGAGAAAAGAGCTATAGTTATACCAGCTGATTAACAACAAATTAGCTCGCTACAACTTAATGAGTATAGTATCATGACTGAACCCTGGAACGTCGGAGTAAAATAGGAGGAACGAGTGTTTATCAGTTCACTAAATAACTGTGCTTCATCAGATCTGAATTATTTGTAACTGAATCTTGTTGAAGATGTAAAAAAAGGAAACCACATTGAGACAACTCCGAGTCAAGGGGGGTCAGTTAAGGTCATTAGCTAATGAGATACAACTAGGTTTGTGAAGTGTTTCAGTGAAGACCTATGAGAACTAATTTAATATAAATGTCTAAATTGTAAGGCCTCGATGGAAAACAATGTAGTAACAATAGATTTGGCGCTGTATACACGCGTTAATGAAGCAAGGACTTGAAAGGGACATGAATGTTGAGCATGAAAAGGTCATATGCTCATTAAATTAAATATTCAGAACCTTGAAAAACGGAAGTTGCAAGGAATTTAGCGACAACTAGAAAGTCCGTTTTTGTGTACTAGCATCTTTTAGAAAGGAAGTTACCATTCGGCAGTGTTATACGACAAACAGCTGGACTGTTACTATCTCAGTTGCTCAGAAAGACTTGTGTGAGTGTCTTGTCTACGAATACCGTCGATGGTCGTGGGGTTATTTGGTTTGGATATGACACAATGTCAACTCTGGAGGTTCATAAACGCAAACCAAATTTAGCATTGATGAAGAGCTTGGAACCTGTAGCAGAATGGTAGTGTGATATTGCACAGTTAAGCCTGAAGAAAACTCAATTGTGAACAACCTAAGCGTCAACTGGATTAAAATAAGCGGTCGGAACTACATGCTCTTGCGCAGCATTTACCCTGCCTGTTGAATTATGAAAGTCTGTCCGGAGCTTAGACGAATCATACTTCGTCTCAGATATTCACACATCTCTCTGTGCCATACGCTGTTCGCAAAATGGCAAACGAATCCGAGTGTGAAGTTTTAAGCCCTTAGCCTGGCTTTGTAGATCAGGTGGTAGAACGCGTGTTTCTGGTTCGAATCCTGTCGGGGCTCAGATTTTTCAAAATCAATTCTTTTATGAATCGGGAAAACTTCAACATATTGTTTTGCGCTTCAATTACGTTATGTATGCCAGCTATGCTGTAGAGGTACTATTAGGAATTCGGAGGTTTTTTCTTGACAGACCGACGAAGTATATTCAAGTAAACTACTGAAATGAACCGCGTTCTTAGATAATACTGGCAACAGGGGATTGTGCGCTAACCTATTGAATACAGCCACAGAAAGCAATATTGTTGACACTTTGTTCGGCCTAATTTGTAGGCTTGATCCTGTAGGTGAAAATGACTGGATTCTAAGGACGGCTTTGAAATTGTTGCCTGTCGTCTTGTCACATCATCCGGGTGATTGTTCCGTCTGAGTGTCTGAAATAAAAGGTTATATTCTCGGTTTCACGACAGTGACCTCTGACAACTTACAGACTCCAAGCTGAAGTGTAGAGAGCGCAGTTGTAAGGGAATGGTGTAAACCACGTTAGTCCACGGCTGTTCAGTTTAAAGGACATAAACTGTCGTATATGTTTCAATTTCGTCTGTTGGGTGGGGACCTAGACTAGAGGCAAACGCACAATGGTAAGCACAAAGCGCCTATTGCCCTGTTAATTCGTGGTTGACGGCGAAGTATCCTCACACGAAAGCGCAAACCGAACTTGGCACATACCAGTGTGTGTTCGGAATCCACTCAGGTGTTCCAGATTGACTTGCAATCTTAGAAACACCCACGCCACCGATAACTGACAGACATTTAGTCAGTCTGTGTCCGCTGCTAACTCGGCGATGAAGGTCGCCAGGTGGCGCACTGACGCTTAGAATGCCGAAATTTAGTATTTGCTAGAAACAGACCGTTGTCGGCGCACAGCTGCAACAAGCGTTCACCACTATCAGTTCGACGATTACCATAAAAGCGGCAGCCATGTAAGTCACGCTCGTCATCGCTTAACCCGCCTATTTCAGTGTTCACCAGACAGTACTACGATGTTCGTACACCGCGCGATGTGTAGAAGGTTAGTGGGCCGGTGAAAAAATGTACATGTGGGGTCATATGCCGTAATAACACATAAACAGCATTTGTGATGGGCGCTTCTTGATGCTCCAACTGTATCTTCGAATCTGACAACGCAAAGGCGGTTGTGCAGGGATATCCACTCAAGCAACGTTTTCACTGCGCGTACGTTTAAGTCAATTCCAACACCCTTTTGGCCAGCAGCTTGAGTCGCAGAACCTGCAGACAAGCGCACATTGTACCCGTCTGGTGAAGTGGCTGACGGAGAGTGGAGGTGTGATTCTGAGCTAGAATCTTGAAGCCATGTCTCAGCAAGACAATAAGTGTCGATGGTGAGGGTCTACAAAGTAGGTACAACAGCCGCCTACCGATCTAATAGTATGTGGCCTAACATTAAAGGTAGAAGCATAAATGGTGTTCGGGGGGTTAGTACGGCCTTGTGTCCTTCAGACAAAGGAACCTTGGCGTTTGACACACTACCATTCCGACTATGACTTCCGTCACGAGCAGCAAATAAGACAATTTCCTGGTGTGTGTCTGGAAACGGGATTTAGGGGTCACCAAGTAAAGGGTTATTTAACAGAAGAAGAGAAAGTAAGACATATTGGTTTGGTACGGTATGATGTAACATGAGGGCAAAGCCGGCCACCGATATCTCGGCCAAAACGTTATGACGGAAAGACATGGGGAAATCCATACGTAATTTACGCTTAAATTCATAGTTATGAGGGCAGAATGCCTTTCGGTTGCCCGGGCCGAAGATCGTTATTGACTTCAGGAGCCCCACTCGGAGCGTTTGGCTCTAAAACAAACCAAACCTGCAAGGCATCTAGGTGAAGTTCGGAGTTCATTGGGGCCGGTGTCCACTGATGGTTTGGTTCGTATGCCCTTCGGATGGAATCCATCCATCCAGGATGCCCAAAGCAGTCTTCTGGAAGTTGCAACAGAAGCACCGCATCAGTCAAGTTCACAGTTCGGAACAACGAGTGCGTAACTGTTAGCAAACATGCATTCCTTTTTATTATCAAACTTGGTTATTGTTTTTCATATTTATTGTGTTGTAACTAGCCTGATAATCAAACACATAAAGCAGGTCTTGTTCGCCACGTTATTGTTCTCATTACTGTAATGGCTATTTTCAAATGAGAGGAGCATGAGTTACTCGAACTCAGCAAAGTGTTACTACTAAGGCTTTACAGTATAACATCTTCTATACGACTTGATGACTCGTTCAAAATAGGCTACCTACTGACGTCAGGTGTGAACCCACTGTTGTGGACACTGTATGCAGGCACTGATTCACAAAAGCGTGTCACCCAATTTGCACTTTCGGAGTTGCTTACAGTTGTTACCTGTTTGAAATTCACCGGAGTACATTGCACCTCTTCGCCTCAATGATCTCATTTAACTCAGTCATTTCTCGTCTTAGGAAGCAACAATCTCATTAGCTGACCACCAGCCCTGTGTCTGTGACCCAGTCATTCTCCACTGACTATGATGAGCTGTATTTCTGTACGCATATCATCCTTCATGTATGTGTGCTGTATCAACGCGTATCCAGGACGTCTCGTTTACTTAAAGGTAGTCGATGCGTAGTTCAGTCCATACGACAGTGTCGGAAACTCTTACAAACAACCACACTACTTAACCGCACTTGGGACAGCTGTTCGAAAAAGACGAATGTTGTGACTTTAAATTGAAGTAGCAAAGAAAATAAAAACTATCAAAACAAGCACACGACCTACAAAACCACATGACCGGAGTCATAGTCCCGGTCGTGGCAAGGACATACACTACTGACGAGCTCTAATGAGAGCGAAACTCGAGTCTAGTGCTTCTTTTCTATGGGAATGCAACAGCTGCGATCAAGTGTGGATGATGTTCAATCTCTATGAAAACCACAAATCATAGTGTTAAAATATCGCGGTCACGTCTATCTTATTATGGTGATAATTAGTATATACCAGTTCGTAAATTGCGAGGATATTTATTCTAAACCACGAGACCATCAGAGTTAGTTTAACAGATGATAGTGGGAAAAAATGAAAATAAACGTACAACAATAACCAGAGATAGGAGAGTTTTTGGTAGTAAATACGATTTTGACCATATAATCCTTAATTAGGCTTAATTATCCGTGGTCCCCTGATTTAATTAAGACATTCAACGACGTGAGGTAGTTTGAGCCAACTCTCCTTTGCTCATATGGCTGTGCTGAATTCGATAGTGAGCAGGTAGCCAACTGATGCTCGGTCAGATTTTATTGATCGCCAGCTGTTTAAACATATCTCTAAATCAGCTGATCTCCAGCCGCCTCCCATTGGCTTCTTGTCTGTCTGCATTCGTTCGGAATGTAATTGCGTATGATCAGTAGGCATTTGAGGAGTGGTAGCCGTAAGCTGAAAACGTACATCAGACTGATATGAATGGTAAGTGATTATGTGAGATAATTAAAGTTTTCAAGTGTCGATTTTGTAGGCGAAAAGATCCATCTAAACTACTCAGGAATGTAAGGTTATTAGAGTTCAGCCTATTCTGTTCAAGTTCTGCTGTTGTCACCACGTATATAACTTTTCCTTGGTCGATATTACAGTAGAACAGAACAATCGGCTCCGATAAGTTTATGATTCCTATTGGATCGTTCCTTTTAATTACGCGGTGAATCGCTGACCCCAAAATGACAACCAGAAGAGACGTGGTAACAACGTTTACTGGAAAAACCGAGTCAGAATTAGGCCACACAGGGCTCTGAATATATGGAGCGAAACGATTATTATACATGGCCGACAAGACACAAAGCAAATCAAATGAGACGATCACATATGGCAGTCAGGGCGTTAGAACAAATCACGTTACACGAGCATGACAAAGCAAACGTGAGAAACGCAGTCCAGTTAGCGCACAGGCGTTCGATGGCACGACGCAAACTGTCTGGTTAAGTGGAATCATACTACTACCCACCACTATATTATAGGAACTGGGTCGATCGACCAATATGGCGTGACGCGTCTTGGCTGCTTCTTTAGGAGACAGATAAACAACTGAGACATGCTTTCATGTAGGACAGCCTTTTTAAAAGGCGACTTGAGCGATCAGTATGCTTCCGACCTTGCTCATCAGAACCGTTGGGACTTTGATACTACACAATTACAAAATAGTTTTATTCAGCCTTTCATGAACACGGCCAAGATTTTCCAAAATTGCAAACGCTTTGGTGATATACACGGAACACAGCTCTACCAGCTCCGACAGTATACTCATATAAATGAAATACGTGTTGACTATCGTTTGTTCTGTTCAGACAGTGTGTAGTAAATAAAGGATACGGCGTTGGTTAGACATAGGCATGATAATATAATGTCTCCGGACCATAGAATGAGGTGGATTATCCACAAGCACCACGCACCGTTTCGTTTATTGACAACCAAATGTCTTTCCGATACCACGAATTACGAAACTTAAGAACAACACCAACAACTGCTCTCACCAGCTTATTGTAATTTTCCTTCAGCATTATTGCCGGTCGATAAAACTTCGTTACCAACAGCTCGAGCCGGACGAATATAATAGGCTTGCAGCCGTTCTAGTCTTGAAATGTTCCTGTGAACGGAAAAAGCTTGCTTCATTCACATTAGCTTGGCAGTATAGGTCGTTCACCATAGTCTGCGTGATATAAACGGTATTTATGAAGACAAATGTTAGGGCTAAAAACATCAGTATGGAGGGTCACCTGTATCGGTATTGATGCTGTACGAGCCATTCTGAGGTAAAGGCCAAAACCCTGCCTGTCCTCCAAAAATTTGGTTTCCCTGGATTTAGTGAGTTGAAACAATCAAGTCTAGGTAACCTGACCGCGATAAATGCAAGATTAACGTTCTTGTGACTGCCACACAAGTGTTAGGTTTTCTTTTTGAAAACAGGAATAAGTACCAATCATGAGGCACTTCTTCAGTTTTCTAAACTGTCAGAAAAAGTGCTGTCAATTTTACAATCAACCCCTAACCATCACCTTTGGAACTATAAAGAAGAAGGGATCTAGGTTTGCACACTTATTCCTTTCTAACAACTTCAACTGTATAATCACTTCCGCTTCTGGTGGGAGGTGCAGCGAATCGGGGAACATCATTTGGTTCAAGATCACGGCATCATTATCGTCTCTGAAATTCTATACACCTACAGTTGGAATCGAACGGCAGGTTTCTGAAAGGAATCTGGAATATTTAAGCCCACATTTCCTGGGGCAGATTCGGTATCAGTTGTATGGTTCTACATCACTTCAGCTGGTACGTCTCAACCCTAATTGTGTCATATTTTCTCGTTTGCTTGCTGACGTCCTGATAACCTGACTCGTGCTAACGTCACGACTGTCGTATATGGTGGTCGCGTCTCGTTCGCTCCCTTTTCTGACTGCCTTTTATGGCAACTACCTGCTACATATATTCACAGCTTCCTTGGTCCAGTTTCCGACTAGTCCCCAGTGTACGTTGGTATTCACGTCTTCGCGTTCAGAGGTTGGAAATCTCGTTCTACCATCGACTGCTAATTCTGTCACTTTGTGTATCCTCTTCATTGTGGAATTTTACAAGAAAACGTTTTTATCCACCGCAATCTACTCCCAGTATTCATCAGTTTCACTCACCAGACGTGATTTGGGTAATTTGTTTCACAGCGTCGTCTGTTAAGTTTTCCTCACGGTTGCTTCGCATAAATGTTATCTAGCTTCCACTTAACAGCGCATAACAAAACAAAATAAGCCTTGATTTTCAATTTTTATGTGACCTTACTCGGATTAAAAGTGACGTTTTCGAATGGGTTCTGATGTGAGGTCCTTCGGTCTGTAGACATTTAGTCTTAAACGAGAGTATTATCGTTCAATAGAATTAGATGCAAATGAATGATCAGGTCTTGATGTCCTCTATTAGTTTGTATCGTGTGTTTTGTTACTGCTCTGATGAAGTCCCTTCCTGTATGAGTGTGACAGTAACACTTCTCATTCATCAGTTAATTGTACTTTCATCGAACTACAGAACGTGGTAGCAATTAGAAAAGTTGAGACATGCAAATCTGTCAAAAAGTGAACGAAACATTCTACAAGAGTTCGTCCATAGAAACACAATATGCATATCTACCAAAACAAGCATAGTACTTAGGTAATCATAATGATGAGGCTCAGTTGTACCACAGCATTTTACAGTACCGATATCTTTGACCGAAGATTGATTACACAATCAGGTGAGTTGTTTAAATTTCTTGACTGCTTGTGTTTTCTAATAAGTTGACCTAAGCTTGGCCGTTATCTTTAAGAGGGACATTTATTCATCTAAAGCTTCCATTCCATTTCCGCTTCTTCCTCTTAGTCTTTTCCCAATAATTTTCACCCTCCTTAGTAACGTTTTCTTCCAGGATATTCCACGTCACTGTTGAGGTGAACGGCGGCCCGAGCCACAGTACCTTTTAGTCAGGCTCATGGCTGTTATGATGATGATGAAGCTTCCACTATACATGGAAACTGCGATATTTTAGTAAGGCAATCACTATGTATACGAATCTTTGTCTTCTGAATTAGTCGAATGTTCAGGGATTCCATTATGTATGTAGTTAACTCACAGAACTGTCTGAGCCATGAAGAGGCAAACCGCGTGAAAAAATCAGGCTTTGCATGAGGAAGCAGAGATTTTTGACAGCGAACCTGGCCTTTATTAGGCCGTCTTGTTTTTGATGCAGTCAACTTACAGCTTAAAGAAGTTTCTGACTTACAAGTAATTTAAATTTTCCAGAGACGGATTAGGTGTGCCTATCTCTAACCGTTAACCTGGGAAGTATAGTTTTAATTTTGTACTGTTTATGAGTAGTGAACGTAACATCTTCGTAAATAATATCGTTTGTAATACGGAAATGGTTCGGAAAACGAAAGTGAACAGCTATTTGATAAGAAGATATCACTCACTTAGTTTTTTATGCTGCTTATAAACAGTCGTCACCAGATTAATTTGCTCCTCTTTCTTGTTTTTCTAGCTGAAGAAGTTCTGTCGACTGATGACAGTGGGGAAGCCGACCCGCTGAAGGACATAAATGTTCTTATGGGTCTCTATGGTGGTCCAGATAGCAAACCAAGCTGGGAACCGGAAGTAAGTACAGCTAGGATCTGACGACTATGACTAGTGAAATTAATGCACACAACTAGCATACGATTTGCTCAATAAAATTAGAAAACTCAATGTCCCAGAAGTATCACAAAGCAATAAAAATTAACCAGGCCTAAACAGTGGTCAACAGCTATTCTCTCCCTGTGATTCAGGGTCGTCGAGCTGACTAATTTTGGATCACTTATAGACATTAAGTTAACTTACTAGTTCTTAACGCGCTCGCCGTCTCTTCTCTAACGTTTGCGGCCGCATTCATCGCGACGCCAAGTAGTCACGCCACCAAAACTTGTGGCACATATGGCTCCTTTGCGTACCGCGTGCTTAAGTTCACTGCTTCGCAAATGTCGCTCGTTGATCCGCTGAACACCCTTCCAGATCGTATTCCTCCAGACCGTCCGGTTTAAGACCAAGTATTTCCGATATTTAAAATCAGTACTACAACGCAAAATAGCGGCACCGCAGTATAGCAGCTACTGGCGACCAAAATTTTGCTTATGTGCTCTGAGCTACCTGTACAGCAGCTGTCCCAGAATTCCCTCGTCGCAAATTCTACGGATGCGTCCTAGTCAACAAAACTGACTGAGCAACGTCATGGCTTTAATCACGTCCGTGTCCTAATCGTTCTCCTGCCTAGGTCTGGGCATCCTGGCAGTATCTCACCCACATACAACCCTGAATAATCACAACACAAGTAATTCCATATTGCATTGGTGTTGTGTGTGTGTACATCCATTACATTCACCTCGTATCTGATTGGCTACTCACACACTCACGTGATACATCGCGATTATGATTGGCTTAACTCTAACTCGTTCACTGTTTGATGTCACGTGTTACGTCTGTGGGTCGGGTTGCATACATGCTGTTTACGTTCGTTACGACTGCCTTGCGTTCTGATTTACGATACAACACATGGCGTCGCGGACAGTGCTCACTTCAATGAATGCGCCTGCAACATTTTGGATGGATCCAACAATATTTCCAACGCCAGATTCGTGGATCACTTGGAAGACGACGTTTACGGATTACCTGGATTTGCTCAATGTGCCAAATCCGTCGTTGGACCTGACAAAGCCAACTAACCTAAAAATTCTTCGCAATCATCTGGGTACTGAAGGGCAGAGACAGTTTGACATTCATTTTCTGCGTCATAAAACCACCCTAGAGGATGCTTTAAACACTATTGACAAAATACTAGGGGCTGTTATCAACGTATACACCTCCAGAATGACTTTTTCCTGCACCGTTCAGCAAACCGGGGAACCACTGGAAGGATTCATTTCCCGACTTATAAGAGCCATCCGTGTGAGTATTCTAAAATACCTACTAAGAAATTTGAAGACTGCATGCTCATACAACAGTTTATCTTTGGGGTACGAAATGAGAAAAAAAGTGAATCTTTTGTGACCGAGGATGCATCCAAATTATTTTGGGAGAAGGCATGTCAAATAGCCCGTAATAAGGAGCAAGTTCGATCGCAATGTGAATTGATCCCAAAGTCGCCACACCCGGTATCAATGACCAAACATTTGAAGCCGTCGGCTGCCTTTCAACCTCTCGGAAAATGTTTCCGTTGTGGATCAACAACACATCGAGCGAATGATCTGGAATGCCCAGCAAGAACTGCTAAATGTTCAAATTGTTCTAAGATCGGTCATTTTGCAAACGCCTGCCATACGCACTCGGTACATCCACTAGAAGGGGGTACTGTTACTGAGCCAGAAGAACTTCCTACCGTAGAAACAATTTATGCTTTACGTTCTGACGAAAATGTTACCGCTTCCAAGTCTGTTAAAGAACCACGATTACCACTTTCCGATGTTCGAACCGTTTATTTTCTAACTTCGGCCTTGAAACTACCTCTTGAAATGGAAGTAGACTCTGCATCTCCAATATATATAATTCCCTATTCATTTTATGAGTCATTTCAAACGTCTACCTTTGTACTCAACGGTTTATAAAGTTTACAGCTACTCCAACGCACCCATAGAAATGAAAGGATTTATATTACTCCAACTGTGTGTTGAACTTTCTCCACCCACTTCTGTTGCTGTGTATCTATGCAACACTGACAGAAAACCATTTGTAGGTCGTAACGCAATGGTTGCTCTGAATCTGGTATCTTCTGTTAAACGTATGACAGTAGCTTCTGTTGACGTGCCATTATTGCATTATTGCATTATTGGTTATGCAGTCAACGTGGTCCACCAAATTTGTTTAAAGTCGGGTGCAGAACCGTCCTCCATATCATGCTGTTTACGTTCGTTACGACTGCCTTGCGTTCTGATTTACGATACAACAATTGGCCGTCTCGCAGCATAAACCGGGTCACCCTATCTGCTGCATATAACAGGTTGTAAAGGCGAAAACATGTTACCGCTGATCCATCCCCCACTGTCCTATCAAATTTAGCTATCAGGCCGCCCCCAAACCCCATTTCTGATAATTACTCGGCAGGTCCCACAATGGATATAACTAATCATAGTGACACTGAGTCGGTAAGTTCTATCTCTTTCCATTCAGCTTCAAGCCTCCCTCGTCCCTTGTTTAGACCTAGAAGGCGAAGTAATATAAGTGCTTTCAACGTTCGCACTCTAAAACAGATCGGTCAACAGGCCGCACTCGCACGTACGTTAGGTTTGCTGCATGTCGATGTCTGCTGTATCTCGGAGACTAGAATCCAAGACAGTAGTCAACGTATGGAACTAACAGCATTCTCATTGTCTACCCGATACTAGTTATACACTTCGGGTGACTCCACAGCCGTTGTTACAAGTCAGACTGGAGTGGGTATAGTCCTTAGCATGACGGCCGCAACCGCATTAGTGGATTGGATTCCTGTTAACAGTAGACTTTGTGCTGTCCGCTTGGCAGGTTCCGTTAATGCCAGCTCTAGACGCAAGACTTTCAGAAATTTATTCATTGTCTCTGCTTACGCTTCTACTGACTGTAATGACGTCGGCGTCAAAGACACATTTTATTCGGACCTGGCCGCTCTTCTTCGGCGTGTCCATAACAGACTAGATGAGACGTCGTGTGTGATGTAATGAATACACATCTTGCCGTAAGGAAGCTGTCTTGCTGATGACGCCTTACTTTCACTTGCAGCTCGGTTGTTTGTTTGCAAGGTGTAGGCGCCTTGATGTTGTATGTTTGAATATAGACGTAGCTCTTTTTAGTGGTTAGGTCCCCTCCCCTCTCCCTTTTTTCTCTCTTCCTAAACAGGGTTTGTTTCTTCTTCTTCCTGGTTGTGTAGCAGTTAAGCATCAGTGTGAACCACTGATGTATTGCTGTCTATGATGATGATGATGATGATGATGTTCTACAATTGTATACATACAAAGACTGTAAACTGGAGGTCATTCAATGTGCCGTCAGCTTCTACTCTATTGATGTGAGAATTCCGTATTTATCTAGGTCCAAGCATGTAAAATATGGCGTACACTAATTTTACCGGAACACGAAAGTGGACAAAATGGCATTTGGTGTTGATATTTTTAAAGGTTGAAAATAAAGCGTGCTAATGATTACCTTCCTACCTTCAGATATGGCGAGGCGAATTCGACATTTTTGTGTTTCCTATTTGCATTCGTAGTGTACCATCAGTTACCATAATTACTGGGAGCCAGCTTCTAGCAGTTCATCTTTCATTAGCGATCAACTGTGAAGTAGAGCAAACAAACTACCACAATCATCCTTCAGTACAATACAAACGACGAGTGCGGAAAGTAAACTCACTTCACTTCGGCCCGTTTTACATTCTATGAATCATGAGACCTACTGGATTGTATAGCCAAGGTTCTCATTCATGTACGCTTAATATGACTCTAACAGACTGCAACGATTAAATGTTATGATGATATGCTTTCTTCTTCTGTTCACTGACAAAAGAGATCATAGGAACTTTAGGCTGACCGATCACATTTGTCGGTTACTGTGCATGCGTTTGACATCGGCTCCCAATACGCAAACAGCAATTTACAGAATGAGCTTACTGTCACGTTAAGAAACTTCATAATCATCAAAGTCAACAACAAACTAGTGATTTGCATTGATACTTAACTGCCATACGGCCATGAAAACACATCATACCCACCCAAGAAAAAGAGATAGGAGGTAACTACTAAGAACAACTAGGTCTACGCTCAAACATTGAATGTCAAGCTAACTACACCTAGCAAACAAACAACCGAGGTATAAATGAAAGTGAGGAGTCACCAGCTTACGGCTTTCACTGTCCAGCGTCATTCAGTTCACTTACTTCACAGACAACTCGGCCAAATAACAACAACATTCACGCCACGATTAGCCGCCATTTCACCTAACATCTCCAGCCACCCACTGTATAGGTTGCGAGACCCGCAGTCTGGGAGAAGAACCATACCTACAGAGGTTAACCCCTTGATGAGCGGTTTCATTTCTCTAGGGCAAGTTGTCTTCTGTCCAATTCGTGTTTTACGCCAGTCGGCCGCGGCCTAGACAGACAGTGATCGGCGTGGCAGATGACTGGTAAGTTACTGATACTCTGGTATATTCATCTGAATGGTTACAGTTCCATCCGCCTTTGTTCAGATTTCGTATGAAACAATTTTCTCTCGGTTGGCTTAGCCGCATTCAACTAACCGTTTTCTTTCCCGATCCCCCAGCCCATCCATCAGATGCTCACCTCAGTTAACAAACCACCATGGGAATTTAGTTCCCTGATCTACGACGTGGTTTTCTACATCCTCCTGGCGGCCATTCTTATCGGTCAACTTATGCTACTGGCCCGCGAGGCTCGCAAAGTTTTTGACCATTTGGTGAAAAAATTCTTTTTGGGTCGGAAATTGACGGAATTTACGATGGAAGACTGGAATCAGATCCATATCAACAAGTACACACCGTTTCAGGTGGACTATGTAAAGGGCAATACAGAGGACTATCGTCTGCACATCGAGGACTACAGGGAATTATTGGGTCTGCTCAACTTTGTGGGGGAACAGAGTGGGACATGAGTGCATGGGAAGACGAAAATGACACAAATATCAATAAAGTGGTTATTTTTGCTCTTTCCTGACATTTTCCTTTGCATATGAAAACGTAACTCAAACTAAACTTACTGAGTTGTCAATAAACTATTTTTCATGAAGCCTGTCTTAAGAGAATAGGTTTGAATTCCCAACCTAGACATGAATGTAAACTGATGGTTGAACAAGAATCGCCTTAATAGTTCTCTCCTCCCGAAACTGAAAAAAGCACGTTTAAATGTGATAAAACAACGTTCTACTGGCCATCGGACCAAAAATGATACGACGTAGGATGGATAGGCTCATCGCTATTCAAGGCACAAAACTGGGTACAATGTACAGACTTGATTTACATGCCGTTCTAGGACACAAGCATCTCAGGAAATCCGAAGTGACAGGATACGTGTTGATGCACTAAAATGATGTTGGTTGTTGTCCCACGTTGCGTCGGAAATATTTCTGCACACTTAGAATGAGCATCGATCACAATGAGGCAGTTGGTTTCACTAAGTAGACTAGCCAAATCTACCAGACTACGGATGCATCGAGTAGGGTCACGATTGTAATGAAACTTTAATACACTGTTAGCGGACTGAGCTCAACAGGAAGTGAGAACTGACTTGATATTGTCAAATGTTCTCTCATACTAGAGAACAGTGGTATCGTTTGTCAACAGTTGATTTAGTGACGTGAGAAATCCATGTATGGTAGATAAGACTGAGTTGTGGTGATTCACTAGACCCAGAAAAGATAACAGAAATGTTAGGTCGGTAGACGATGGCAGAATCAGAGCGTCTACCGCTCTGATCGATCATAAACCCTGATTGCTTGATCGATTGAGGAAAACATATATTTATTTGGACATAACTGAAACCCAAAATCTCCTATTCTGTGCAGCACACAGTCCATTCTGTCAACTAGTTCATCCGAAATCTTACAGATAGTCTAAGTATATTGCTGCATTTGGAACGCTAGTTAACAATTTATCAATTATTTTGTGTAAAATTGTCGGGGTTTTCTTAACACCAAATGGATGACAGCTATGGCCGAACCGATCACGGCGAGTAGTAACAATTAAAAACCATTTCGAGTCCTATTCAACCTCGATTTGGAAGTAAGCATCAAACAGGTTTAACTCAGTGGAAGCTTCTCTACCGTTGAGCTTTATGGACAAATCGTCTGGTAAAAGGGATGAATACTGCTGTGTTTCTAGGATAGTATTTGAATCAGTGGAGTACTCACCACAAATTCGCCTTATTGTGACTGAAGCAGCCTACGACGTGATGATTCCCGTAGTTTCCAACCTTCGTAACTCCCGATCTATTAGTGGTACAACTAAATACGGTACTGTAGGTTTACAACAGAACCCTAGTTGAAGGTTCACTTTGACTTGAAGCTGTGTGCGGCAATCAAACTGTACAGTACAGACTTTTGCGTGTCGTTTCTGTAACTCCTCAGGAAGCTCTGTAATTCGCGGCTGTGAAGTACGGCTAGAAGCGTGAGATCATCACATTGACTGGCAATAAGTAAACTGAATAATCTTAACCCCTCTAACAATCAATACCTAGAAGACTGAAGTTGGTATTTGACGGGTAGAAAGCATCCTTAATTGATTCTCCTTTGGAGGACACAATTTATTGAAATCCTGGTGTTAGTTCCAACAATCCGCCTGAAGCTTCGCAAGCTACGTGCATCGTGACCACGCATGTAAGTTTCTTATTGGCGACGGCAACTTACGTGTTGTGACTTGATTTACGGCCTACGAGCGCGTAAACGGAAACGGAATAAAGGTCAGTGAAAGGGTGGATAACAGCACGATGGATAACGGTCAGTTAGTCTCTTCCAATCCAACCCATCCACCCGAAGCTAACGCACGAACACAGGGAAAGGACAGGCTCTCAAACAGAGCTTCTTTATATCGCTCAGCCAAAAGACAACATGGTCACAAACCCGTTCGTATTTATAAGGTTTGCAACTAGCAACGAAACAAAGCCAAAAAGAATGGATCAGAAAAATGTCCAGACAGTGCAGTCTAGGCATGTAGTTAGGATGATAACACCAGTTGTAACGACGGCTAGGGACGATCGTGGAGACCGGAGAAGTACACGACTATGGCAACGGTGAAGGTCGCTGACATCGTACCTTGTTCGTCTTATTGTCACACAGTAGGTCTGGGGTACTGGCAACTTCTCCGTTATTATGAGAAGTCGAAGTTATGTCTGATTCAGTGTCTAACTGCAGACGGGCCTGACGAACACCAATCAGTAATGAAACATAAATTCCACGAGTTTGACATCCAATTTAAAAGTGGTCAATAAACTGTTGGAAATACTCACCGATGTATTGGACATCGGAAAAGCACTATGTTTATTTCTCGTTTGTATGGATGGGAAATTATCGTTTTATGACTTACCCTGTGCCAAGTTATGCCTCAATACTTGTTGAATCTATAAAACTGTGCGAAATATCATCCACCACAAAGCCAACAAGCATTTAAAAGCTGTTTGGTGAGACCAGTGGGTTCTGAACGTTGACGTAAGTCCAATTACATTGACTTTGGTCGTTTTATGGCAGCCTGACTACTAAATCATGATAGTATCATGTTTGAGATTGGTAAGCCGTTGCTCGATTGTGTAGAGCAGTTTGGTTCTCACTCGATTTTGGTAAAAATACGAGTTCGGATATCTGCGTCACTCAGTGAGTGTAGGTAGTTAACGAAGGCCAAACTATTAGATTCATCATCCACAGTAGACCGCAACTTGAAACGTTAGTATTCGCAGCTGACAGTGCGTGTACTAGTGAAGAAATCATCATCCTCTCTGTTGGTCAGGTTGGGACAGTGATAACTAAAGCTGAAGAGTGAGACTTGTGAACCGACCAGTTGAGTTGACTAATTCGAGTCGCATCAATGAGATTAAAATCGTGTGAGCTTTTTGAGGGAATGAAGTCAATACGCTTCGGGTGTTCAACGGTCCCCGGCTTCCGCAACAATAAATGAACGCTCTATGAACCGTCATGAGTAGAAAAATCCGTGTGAACAGTATTCACATAACGTTTGAACCATTTCTTGACGTTGACATTAGCTGTAAGGTCGAGTGAGAATTCCGTGGTGTTGCTTGCCACTGATTACTCTGCAGCACAACTGTAAGTAGATGGAGTTGTTGTTGTTGTTGTTGTTGTTGTTGTTGTTGTTGTTGTTGTTGTTGTTGTTGTTGTTGTTGTTGTTGTTGTTGTTGTTGTTGTTGTTGTTGGGGGAACTGAAAGTCCCAGCACACTGAACTCCCTTTGTAAAATTACCTTCAAGTCTTCAGAATGAATCTCCGTCGCCAAATATGCTGCGTCTTGTAGTGACTACACTAACAGTTCACTCATTGGTCGCGTGCACATAGTTTAAGACCCTTAAATTCATTCACAACGATAAGGAGCAGACAAAAGGTTGGTCACGTGGATGGTCGAGGCGAAGTTACTACACAGTCAGATAACGATGCAATGCCCAATAGCAAACGAATATGGTTGGTCATAGGCTAATGATAAATCAGGAGGCGGCAGAGGAGTGGAAGACAAAAACCACCAATACTTCGATGAAAGGTGGTAAATGTCTCATTAGTCTGAACACGGTTAATCCTAGGACGTTAGTAAAGGAGCTTGGCTCTAATACCTACACTCGTACTTCACAGTTACCGCGTGTTGCAATCTCGGTTTCTCCTCGACTTATTTACTCAACTTTGCCTTACAGTTGATGAACTCCCATACTTCCGTACCTCAAAGTTAAAGATTTTACTTCTCATTTTAACCTTACTATTGACTAACCAGAATTGATCGACTGAACTGCACTTTCCGCCAAGCACATGAAAGTGGTTTTAACTCAGAGGTTACACTGGATGCAAGATG
This sequence comes from Paragonimus skrjabini miyazakii, assembly GCA_014338405.1. Taxonomy (NCBI): domain Eukaryota; kingdom Metazoa; phylum Platyhelminthes; class Trematoda; order Plagiorchiida; family Troglotrematidae; genus Paragonimus; species Paragonimus skrjabini miyazakii. The sequence continues at coordinate 45,623 of JTDE01022195.1, forward strand.
TGTAGGTATTACCATAAAAGGCTTGTTTCGTACACTGCGATGACAATTGCACAAGCGTTATTTTGACTTTAGTTACTGTGACAGGCTAGTCGGGACAATGATGAAGCGGCAGTCATACATGCTGGCACAATTAGTGAATTTTGTTGAATGTGCTCATTTTTGTTCACTTTAGACCGGATAGGACCTTATCCGAATGTGAAATTATTGGGTGGCTAATAAATACACAGGTGAAAAAGCATTCAACATTTGGGTCTCTTCTAAAATTATCAGCTATCACACCACTTATCAACACTTGTGTCGCCACCATTACAATACAGTTACAAAACAATACAAAGTGTCACCCCTGTGTGGGGATGTAGCTCAGTGGTAGAGCGTCCGCTTTGCATGCGGAAGGCCCCGGGTTCGAACCCCGGCATCTCCAGCCTTTTGGCTGTTGTCTTTAGAAACCAGTTAGCAGGTTGACAATTATACAACAAAATTGCTGCAATTTAAAGGAATATGCACCCACTACGGAGTTGTATTTTTAGGTTTATTATACTTACACCCTTATCTAACACGTTTCCTGAAGAATTATTAAATTACGTTTGAATCAAAACTGAAGGTGGGAATATTTGTTCGTTCGTATTGTTTACGGTGTAACATGAGGTCGAATACCTACGGAACAGAATACACCAGTAGTCTCGTGGTACACCGTTTACTTAAAAAGGTCGGGGGTTGGCCGTTGACGAGCGACTGAACTGGAAGTGTACATGTACATATATTTGTGTACATGTATGTGTACATGTATACATGTACACTTCCAGTTTGCGCGGCGCTATAGCGCAAACAAATACGAACAGGCAGTCGGATAGCACGCGTTATGCGTGCTTTCGTAATGGTCTAATTACAACTTACAAACACACTCTATACAACATACAGGTCAATGAAATCTGTAGTGAGATCACCTTCGACGTCCCCAAAATCCTAAACTCCCCGTGGCGTGAGAGTTGCCTTGCCAGTACCACCACCCTGGTCCACATTACCTTGTGAATGTAAATTTACTACAAACCACTAGCATCTAAGTTAGTGTGTTGGCGCAGGTATCGCAGTTTTACTTGTAAGTATATTAGGAATCTGCGCCATCTCTACCATTGTAGGCTACATTCACTAGGATAACAGTGTTTTAGCTACTGCCGTTGGGAACGCCGCCCAACCAGGCTGACACTTGTTTGAATCCTGAAGGTCAACTGGAATTTCCGTTGACATTCGTCCTCTCTGGCGGCTGCCGTGCGGTTGTGCTGAAGGTTCTCTCACGTCCAGCTCCCTAGCGCCCTTATTCGTTGCGTTGAAGTCCGCTTGTGTACGGTGAGTAAATAACTAAATAAAGTTTGTTTGCAGATTCACCGTCTTCTCACTGTGACTTCCGATCCGTGTTAATATAAGGCTGGGGAAACCTTGGGTGTACGAACCCTGGAGCTAGCATCACGAAAAATCTCCAGAACGCTACATTCCCACCGCTATGGTAATGAGGACTATCAAACCTTTACACTCATTGTGGTTGTCCAGACGGGATTATGCACCTTGGCGTCTAATTCTCTGTTTTAGATATATATATATATATATATATATATATATATATATATATATATATATATATATATATATAATGGTGATAGATATCCTACACGCCAGCACGACCGATAGAAGCGTGACTGTGGATAGTTCACTCTCATGTGCGAGTTTCTTCTGTCGATTCAGTCATACGGATGTCTGAGTGCCAGTCATGTAAACTGTGATGTTGCATCTCAATTTATTGTCACAATGTCGTAGTACAGGTTGTCCCATAATTGTAGACCCGGTTACTAAATCCGGAGTCCGAACCAAAGGGCTTACCCAACAGACAGGTCTTTCAACCAAGTCGGTTTAACGAACGTGTACAGGACGCCGTTGGAATCAAAGCTAGATTAACTGGCGTGGATATATACGCGCATTCCTAGTCATGTCGCTCGCCACCGTCGTCCTAGATGTGTGGCTACCATGGTCCATGATCGATAATACCTGGCTGCTGACACAACTTTTTAAGTGTTTCAGCGCTTAAAAGACAACATTAAACCAGCAACCGGCACGCGTTTTCGACTGCAATTGGACAGAGAATAAATATGACGTTTTCGTAATGGATTGTGCTATCACGATAATTTTTTCATCGAACGATGGATGATAAAAAGCTGCACTCAAGTAGAAAACATCTACCAATTACTAAGAGACTGATCAAAAACTAACAATTTTCCAGTAGAGTTTGAAGTAAGTCGCATTGTTTTTAGGTTCATGGACAACATATAGAATCTGGAATATTTGTGAAAGGTGTTGATCAAATACGGTCTAACCAAGCGGACATTTGGGCATTTGTAAATCGATTAACGCCTTAAATTCAACTCCAGATATATCAGTAAAGACTGACGATAGTTTATTTATGAGAGAAGAATTTTTGTTTAGCGAGAAATTTCAGTTTCACTTCAACCAAGTTCTTCTTATAACCTCAGAGAGCACTTTAATTTCAACGAGGTTTTCCTCACAGCTTGATGAACAAGTTACAAGACAATCCAATACTTCTTAAGGTCAGTAAACATTACTGAGTAGAAATATTCCGATAATGAACAGACACAATCCGTATGAGGTTTGGAAAGCTTTCCAACCCGTACGGTGTAGTGTTCGTTCCAGTGAACTCATTACAGCTTAGCTCTTGTTAGATATCTTTTCAGTACAATGAGAAGAAGACAGACTGGACGACAGTCAGGTTCTTAAGTCCTTCTTGATGCACATCTTATCTAATACTACAACTTTTTAAGCAATACACGTTATGACAAGGATACCAAAATCTCCGCCAAGAGACATGTGTACACACTTGGTTGTCACTGATGGGAAGACTGCATTCATGTGATCATAGTTGGACTACTTTGTAGCCAGTCTGTATAATGCTAGGTGCATGTGAGTCATTGATGTAACATAGCTACTCCTCTTACTCTGTTACACTGGTTGCGTATACTTGATAGTTAGTTTTTTTAATGCTAGTAAACATTACATGATATATTATGGTCATTTATTATATGTGTATACATTAAAATATGAATAGTACGTCCATATTATATACTGTACATGTGATGTTATATGTGTAGTAAGTAATATGATATGAATATCATATGAATATAGCACGAATAACAGTGAAATCGATATTATCATTATCATACTCAGTGGCTAATTTCATCTACTCACATGTCCCCTTCTACACTACTCAAGCAGTGAGATACAAATTATCTCTGTTACGTCATGTATAAGCCAAACCTGTATGGTTATCTGCGTTCTAAAGTTTTTCCTCCGTGAGACACGCGTTTGTGTATCGTGGATCAAACTATGCTAGCCCACAGAACAGCGTTCAACGACCGAGTTTATCCCCGTTCAATACAATACGGAAGCTTGATCATTTGCTTTGAGAGCTCGAAAAGTTATCTGTCGGTAGGGCCAGATATGTAATCATACTCACTACCCAGAGAGTGTAATTGGGACAAGGCAGGGGGTATATAGCTGACTACCCTCCAAGTCTGAGTGTGGTTCGGCTAGCCCGATTGACCAATGTGCGACAGTCGTTTTACATGTACACGAACAGCGACTTTTAAACAAAGCTTCTCACAGACTGTCATCGGAATTACTGTCTGAAGGACTGATACTGGAACGTATGGAGTAGTGTATTTGTCAAGTCTGTGCTTTTTAGCACACACCGATGACGGTAAATCAGGAAGATAAAAAGGCAAAATGGTATCACTCAATATGTCAAGTTACTACTACGATTTGCAACAAAACGAGTTTATTTCGGACAAGCATATAAAAAAATAACGAATGGTGATCACAGACCTATCCGAAATTTTTTTGCTTTTAGACTATTCACTGATCGACTGAAACATTTCTGACTTGACAAAGAGGCATTTCAAAAACTGAATATTCCTTGGAGCGATTTCAACAGTGAACATTGGTCACTGCGGCCATCATCATTTGTGCAAAGCCACGTGATAGTCAAGTAATGACCTGGGCAGGAAATACGATGACCTTGACAGTCCCGTTGGGTACAATGGCTAGGTGTCGTCACTCCGGTTGATGACTTTGTGATCACTCAAAATGTTGGTTAGAAATTCTGTCCGAGACAAAAACACGCCGCCATCAATGGTTTACAAACATTCATAAATTTTTAGTTTTTCCCCTTGACTTTGTTTTATCCACTTTTATCACTTTTGATGCTTCTTTCTCTTGAGGTATTCCACGCAAATGTTTCGTTGAGATGCGGCTTCAGGGACAGTCTTGTATGGTCAGGTTAATAGCGTTCATGAATGAATGAATAAGTTGAACAAATGCGTTCAGTTTCGACAATGTTCATTCTGCCGGTAACACTGTTCCCGAATCTCAACTTATCAGTAGCGCGACAGGTTCACAGTTATCTTAAAAGCAGCACGTTAGTTCAGTAGACTGTTTACCATAAATGAGATTTACTGCCAATTTTTTTTTAATCGTGTTTGAGCATTTTCTATACCAAACGCACGGAACATTCATTTAACCAGCCTACACAAGGCAATTGGATAGTTATGTAAATTTTCCTGATGATTTAAACACCGGCTACTCATGAGTAGTGTGATTCAAAACAGCCGTTTTGCTAATACTTTTCCAGGAAGGCACAGCAAACCGACGGAAGCCTGGCTTCTTGTGATGAGAACACTTAGGAGTCCAGTAGTGAGATCGTTTCGAGGCCGTCTATCTCTTCTGTATCTTATGCTAGGGTTCTTTAAGATATATTCTAAGCGTGATCGGCAACAGAAAGCGATGAGTTCACACACGTTGTTCCCACCCTCGTAAACAAGTAACCAAATTTATATGAACAGAGAAAACAAAAATTCCTTCAGAATATCTGACTATGACAGTTAATGAATCAGCCCTTCGGATTCGGTCATGCAAAATACTGCAAGGTTTCCGATCAGTTATAATTACTAGAGAAACACTAGGCTAAGTTTGAAAAGTGATGTCAGAAACTTCATGCTGCGTGATTTGTTCCACGAGGGAGTTCACTGCATCTTTACGAGTGCTTACAGCAGACTGTAAAAGTTTGTCAAATCAAAATCAAACCGCAAAACAAACTACAATGAAATGTCTATCGTCTGTTGGTGCACAGACTATGTCATTGTACCGAACAGTTTGAACCCACTAGATGGGACTGTTTCTTCTTATGACAAACGTCTCAGCATACCGAAGAAGGTGTGGGTTAATGATCCTGTAGGTGACTGATCTATTTGGTGGTAGCTGGCTGATGATGGGTTAATGACAAGTGTCGAGTAATGGTTGAAACATTCGTCGGAATGCTCCCCTTGTCACATCTTCAGACAGTTATCAAGCGGGCCTTCAACGCTGCTCGTCGGTCGTATTTTACAGAACCGTTCACATCCCAACATGCTCATTCAAACAGCCGATGGCTATGTCCATCAAATTTCATGTCATCTACACATATCAACGTGGGTGTGGAGTCAGTTACATTAGCAGAACCGAGCGCCAGTTGCAGACCAGAATTAGCGAACATATGCCGAGCTGTGTCAGACGCCAGATTACGCAACTGATCGATGCCATGTCAGTCGCCGCCACCACCTTCATTCGAACTTAGACTCTCAAAACAGCATACATTACCTAGAACAATCAGACCTCCGTCTTTCATTCTGCATCAGACCTGGAGAACAACACATTCATCTGTGGCATTAAGTTGAGTTTTTCTTCTTTCATGTATTGACTGTTTTTATTCCACAATGACAAAACTTTATCATTATGCCAGTTAGATACACTGATGGGTATCCAACAAAAAAGACAACAGTCTACCCCACCTACAGTATTCTGTAGCTTGCGGTTCCACTGACAGCGAAAACTTGTTTCAGTTAAACCTAAACGTCCTGTTTATTCGGCCACACCTGGGGTAGTTTCTCCATTCGGTTGCCAAATATCATCTCCAAACCGTATGGTACTCTTTGACTACAGATATTTGCTTACAACCACACAGATCTGATATTAGTGCCAGGTAAGCGGTCAGACGGTCCGAAGACAGGTATGAGCAGCGAGAATCGGTCAAACTTGCTCATCCAAATTTCCATATATTAAGAACGTCAATTCTCAAGACCAATGGTATAAAATACGAGTTAACTCACTGCTCAATTGAAATGAATTTAGGCACCTGTAATTCCTAGGTCCATTTTCTGTAGTGGAATTTCTGCGACCAACTGCGCCGCTGGTTGGAACTAGTGGGGAATATGGTGGCTGATTAGGTTTAGTGACGCAAAGTGCGTCATCGTTCGACTGAGTTGTCTGCGAAGTAATTACATATAACGAAGCGGTCTAGGGAAGGTTTCAAAAATGTTAGCTTCTTCACATATGCTTTCCCACTGTCATTTGCAACACGTTTGTTTGTTCACATGGTTTGTTCACATTGATGTTGGTTCTTTGAGTGTGAACATTGGATTTTCATGAAGTAGGCATCTGCTATTCCAATCTTATCAGCTTGAACATGAGGTTCCATCATCAGGTTCATGAACAAAAAGCCATTAAGCATCAGTTTTAACCAAGTCATAGTTAACAATGATTATAGTGATGGAGCTGGTGGTTGTGGCGATGATGACGTAAGCTTCTGACAGCCATAACCCTGAAACCGTCTAGTTGAGAAGCTTTCATGGGAACTCGAATGGTTAAAGTTGAGAACTTTTGAGGGAATTCATTGAACCGTCTCCCGACTAGTTCGTCCGAACCTTACCAAGGGTTTTCCACTGCTTCAAGATTTTTATCTATACTCAAGCGTTCACATGGACTAACAGTCAGGTGTAACACTTACAATTACCAAAAGGCACTAAGTTTGGACACTGAAACCATACCGAGATCATTTCGAAGTTCACAGTCTCAGTCACAATTCACACAGTCCACGGTTCACAGTCTCCTTCTCACTGTCGTGGCGATAACGGAAATCTGTTGCCTTGACACAAGGCACGCTAATCGCAGACAGCAACATTCTACTATTCAGAACGTCTCCCTCACGGTTGCTACGGTAATTGAGGCTAACAGCGTTACTTTGACGTGTCTACTGTTGCTAACGCTAATATTTTTACGCAATTCGTAGCCAAAGGGCACGTGGATGCCTAAAAGTACATCTGTCGTCTGATGTGCATGGTTAGATAAACATGGCCTGACCAATGGGCAACTTGTGTTCACGTGCAGTCTGCTGACTGAGTCGCCTGCTTGCAGTAAGTCTGACAAGACCAACCACGCTTTGTCTGAAATGTGGAAATCAAATCAGCAGAAGTGAGACGAAAGATAGTCACGGCAGCTACGGCCAGACGAATGTGATTGGCCAGTCGCCACATCGGTGTTCGTCCGATTTACCAATGCCCATTTGAATGCGTGCGAACTGTGACCATGTGTTTAGTGCGCTTTTGCAACGAGGCGGTCGCACGTGTACATTTGTTACACGTACACACAAGCGCGCACAGGCGCAGGTTTAAGCAACGTGAGAGTGCGACCGACGCCAGACGTGCGGCCGTAGGTCAAACCAATGAATAACAATGAATCGCGACATCGTGTGCCTTTTCTCTGACCCACCTCCGGCACAGGTACACTGTGGTACCCATTGAAGGACTAACGAGAAACCCGGAATTAGTGGCACTGTGGTAGCCAGTGTGTGATGCAGCCAAAGGACGCGCAGCATACGAGCGATATACCGGAGAACGGTGCCTCCGTTATGACGGCAGTCATGGAAGCGTTAAATCTGATCTGCTGGAATGTAGCAGGAGCTTCCTGGTGGATCGATACGAGTCGGGTAAAGATGGCCGGTGATGTGGACTATTGGCTCCGAGTTCCTGCCCCAGTGATCATTCCACAAGAACATATACGAAGCACAGGTGAGAGGATTATTGGACGACTGCGTGTGCTTCGCTATGGTCAGTCAGTTTGCTTGTCTGGAATTAAGCTCGCGCCCAAACAGCCCAGAGAACGTATTTACATTGAGACCATACACCCCGATACCGGAGGACATTGGAAGGTGTTATGGACTGATTGTAATCAGCACCTAATTTTGCACTCACACAGCCGCGGCCAGACACATCACTTGGTCAAAAAAGTTCCCGTACAGCTCGGACCAGATATCCACATGAACGGATGGGTGTCTGGACGTATGTGTAACTCGTCAGACAAAACCGCTGTCACGTCGAGAACACTCACCTACAACTGGTGTTTTATTATTCCATTACCTATCGATTGTTTATCGTATGTTACCGTACTGCTATCACCACCCCAGATTACACAAACCACACCATGTGTACGTTCTACCTCACCCACGCACGTGCACGACCCGACCAATGAGTGTTCTACACAATTCGACAATGATCATACCATGTGCTGTCGCAGTCACACAACACGTGTTAACCAGACAACTTTCATAAATCGGCAAATCCAGACAAAATTCAATAACCTAGACTCAAACGGCAAGATTTCTACCGATTCCGTAAAACCACTCACTCTGACCAACTCCTCATGTCTGGCAGCTGTACTACCTTTGTTTGATCCGGAAACTAGATTAACCATGTTGATGCAAGAAGTGCATCCGTTTCGGTTTGCTTCGAATCTTCATTCTTCCGGTCACCGTTCCCGTTCTGTCGAACAACTATTTACGGCACATTCTTGTTCTTCATACACCTCAATTGAGGTTGCTCGATCAGAATCACCGGCGGCTGATCAGCCGAACTGTTACACTTATATTTGTACCAAAGAAGGTCTTCCAGCCTACACAAATGGGGCATCCATCTCACCGAAAAAGTCTAGTACTGATGACACGTATCCGTCCATGTTGAAATCTACTTATTATCAAGCCGATCGATCGATCAATACATTTCCATCAAGTGAATCAAGATCACGTAACATCTTTCGGAATAGCAGTCAATCACTGGAACACCTGAAAAACGAGTCATGGAGCTTACCATCAAATCCTGTCGTGTCTAAAACGTACATGGTAAGTGACTTTGTGAAGCGTGCCAGCTTTCCAGATAATTGATTACTGTTCATCTTTCAGTGTCCATCCTACAGTCTGTTTAATATAAATGATATCAATTAAATACTGGTTACAGTTCGACAAAAATGTGCCGGAGTGAAACCCTAGTCACTATTTAGCCGGTAGACAAAAAGCGCATTCTCGCTTCATCGGCACTACTTTTACGTAGTGGTGTCCATAGTCGTTCAGAACGCTAATTGCAAGTAGTATGTAGGGGACTGAGAGTGTAGTGTAGTTGTACTAGTAGAATCTCGAACACATCTTGTGGATGTGCGCTGGCCATGCTATGCCGAAGCACGAGTGTACCTGATCAACAGCTGTTTACTTTCGCGTTGTCTAGGGTTACAAGATGCGAATTTAGCGAACAATTTGTAACTGGTTCGTCACCATTCGAATAAGTCTGACGACACGCATATTACAAGTTGTTCATCCCCTCACCACCTAGTGAAGTAACAGGCAGCTGTGTTTGATTAGATTGGGTCTAATCATAATCACGTACGCTAGGACTCGAGCTCATGACTTGTAAGTGCCAGAGTGGTAGTTTGTAAACGTATCCAGTAGATCACGGAATCGCGGTCGCTAAAGTTGCGTTCGATCGCACGTATCGGGTGGCTCTAACGAGTTATCAACAATGAGGTTTGGAAGTCGGTAGTGAGTGACAGATGAGTTCCCTCGCTCAATCTCTAAGTTTGCACATACATAGGTAGTTAGACCATTTACGAAGAATGTCAGGTACACGAAACATTTTGTATCGATTATGCGGCCGACTGGATTGAGGCGCGGGGTGGACAGATAATGATCTGGTGTAGAGAAATGAAGTTCTTCACCAATGGGCTGATTACCGTGGTCGGGTTCCTCCCTCGAGTTGGAGCCCTTGTGACTCAAAGGGTCAGTGACTGGGTATCGTGTAAAATGGCGCCTAATCGGGCTCAGTTACGTGAATGTTGTTGTTTGGCCGAGTTGTCTGTGGAGTAAGTGCACTTGATGACGCGGGGGAGTGAAATCCGTGAAGAAGCTGTCTTGCTGATGATGCCTTACTCTCACTCATAGCTCAGTTGTTTGTTTGCATAGTGTAGGTATCCTGGTGTTGCATGTTCGAGTGTAGATCTAGTTGTTTTTAATAGTTAGCTTCTGTTTCTGCTATCCTTGGGTGGGGTTTGATCTTTTTCCATGGTTGTATGGCAGTTTAGCATAGACGCGAACTGCTAGTGTGATAATGATGACGACGGCTAAAGAAAGCGTTCCTTGTTAACTAAAATGGTGTGCCAATTACACTTCGTATTTTGTTCAGACAGGCTTGGCTTGCTCCATTATTGAGACCGCGTGAATGCTTCAGGTTGCTTGTTCACAAGAGGTCACCAGTGTGGCCTTTTCCGTCTATGTTTGAATTGGGTTTATGATGAGAGCTAGTTGGGACAAGATGTGAACCAACACACTTCGTGTTGTAACTAGAAATCATCATTTGGTAGACCATGGATTTCCTACCGGCGTCGTTTCCGAAGTTTGATCGTACAAGCTGACCAGTTGATATAGAAGTTACTCATCCAGACTAGCGACGTGATACGCGATCAGCCCATCCTAAATTAATCGATAAATGCTTTGTGGTCCCTGTCATTCAGTGCCCAACGATGGACTCACCTGACATGTTTACTTACGAGCGCAAGTCGAAGCAACGGAGGTTACTTAATTGTCTGTCAACCAGAGTTGATTCAATTCTCTTATTCGTCTGTTTACAATAAACGCTTATTCAGTTGAAGTAGAAGTATTATCTCATAAAGACATGGTGTGCAAAAAATTGGTGTGCATTGAAGCTTAGCATGTAGACACTACTGACATCATTCACTTCTCCTCTCCATCAGAAGGTGTTTGTGTACAACGATTTGCCTGCTTACCTGCATTCGTGAACAGATATGATCGCCAGTCAAGCACATAGTATATAGTTGACATGTCTTCGTTAATTATGTCCAGTCACGGCTACTATGTGCTTATAGCGTAATCATTTCAGTGGTCAGTGGTTATGTTATGGGCTAAAAACTGAGGTGGCTAATTATTAATGTATTTCAAGATGTTATTGATGAGGACGAGGATGATGAACATCACCGCTGTGAATCACTTGATCAGTCTTCCTAAAACTGATTTCCTGAAGAAGACAGTAGCTATCAAACGCCAGGAGTTTATGTGTATTTCCATCGCAAGTAGATAATAGCGCGAAATATGAGTCAATAACTCATCGTCGTTTGATGTACAAATGATGATACCCTCCTCTGAGGCACTGACTTTCAAAGTTTACCCTCAGACCCCCCCCCCCACGACCAAACTTAACGGCATCACCCTTGTTAATCAGCTTTATTATAAATCGGAACAGTGACAACCAGCTGTTGTGATCCAGTAAATAATTATAATATTGTCAAAGTTCGGGTCGATAATGTGCTGGATGACAGGATGTCGGATTTTTCAGCATCAAGCTGAAAGTCACTTAGATTCACATGTTCACAAATTTGAAACGGCTGTCAACCGTCTTAGTCTCATCCATCCTCACAGTTCTACCTCCTTAGATCTTCACATCGCCCATCTCACCCGTCTACAAAATACTACCACACCATTTTGGTGACCTTGACATCAGTAATTGGCAACGTTACATAGTTGCATGTAATCTCATAAGATTAGCTCTACTTTAGAAGTAGACAGGAGGATGGATCGAATTTAACTCATAAACCCTGTTTGTTTAAATGTAAACAAACAATAACGTTGTATGAGCAACCTCTCAAACAAACAAGCGAATTCGATAATAATGCTGCGTTCACAACACAACTTTCTTCGGCTCATCGATTTTACACACGGACACTTTTTTATCGAACACATAGGACAAGTGTCCTTTGAAGTTCCTAACTAGTCTTTTCCACATGAAAAACTGATGTGCACTGATGTGTACTGTACAAGTTTTTGCTTTGGAAGATGCTGTTTCCTCTTCCCAAGAACTTTACTTACGCGTCTTTTGTTCAGCACCCTACGGTATGTCAGTGTCATCGACCAAGACCATGATCGTTTGGCAACTAATCTGCTCCTCTTTTCAGAAACTTGGGTGTCTGTGATCTTTTACCTACTCTTTTCTTGGGTTTTGTTGGTGTATTGAATGATAAATCGTCTGTCTGATCTTTTCGTAGTACAACTTTGAGTTTTGTTTTTCAACTTTATCCTTTCTGGAATGCACTAGCATGCACTCGTTTACTTAAATGCTTCTTGTATTGCATTTCACACATCTTTCACCCTGGTATAGATCTTGTCATTGCAGTCTCTCTCACTGTTTATTTTCCTAGAGATAAGGATTTCCTTTCCAGGCTAGCCATACAATTGGCTAACCAGCATTGGCCAGCTGGACACAAAGGCCTCACTCACACACCTACTGGTCTTATTCCTTCGGGTTTACACCGGATACGTGGTGTGTGAGTGGAACCGCAAGTGGTGCAGCGCAAGTCACTTGTGGTGATTGTTTAAAGCGCAGGCGTCCTTTGGCTTCGGTCACTGTGACAGGCTAATCCGTTTCGGATGCCGCCAACCAACAAGAGCATCTCACAATGCGGTAGTCAACTGCAGTTCGTTCCGATAATCGCCTGTGTGTTTAAAGGTATGCAGACTCGGAAAGTATCAAACACTTCTTAGCCTTACGCGGTGGTCATAGCACAGCCGGAATTTTGGATGGCCCTAATAACAGTGACATAAAACGACGTCATTCCAAACATAGGGGTATTGTGACCATGTTCTGCCCTAACTTGTGAGGAGAAGCCGTGGTGACCACGATGTCCCAGAACGTCCAACTTGTTACTAGACAACACTGTGAGGGGCACACCTTACAAGTTCAGTTGTCAATTCAGGGCCATCCCTCTACATTGAATAGACCGTTGATCATAGTAGAACAGTGATAGGACGGGAGTATGTGATGTTCTCCGGAGTGACAGTCAGTGCATCCTAATCGCATACAGTGAGGTAACTAAGGGCAAACAGCTGTACAATGATCCACATCAGTATAGGGACTGACAGACGAAATCCAGCTTTATTCCATAGCAATATCGCTGGTCTACTGGATTCGGTTTCAAAGCCCCTGTTATCTTTTCTTTGATTATCGGAAACTTATTTTCTCGTTTGTTGAAGCAGTGCTGTTGTGTTCTCGAATACAGTTTGTGACGCTGCAGTTTCGTCGATAAACTTTAATCCCATGTTTGCTCACTCTAAGTTGGCCGACCTCCATATCCGTCATTCTATCTGCTTGTCTATGTATTTAGTCTGTCTTCCGTGCACTTTGCACAGCATTATCATTTTTTAAACATTACTGTGTAATCAGATTGTTATTCGAAAGAACATCACGTGATTTACGTCCTGTAGTTCTCTCCGAATGCCACAAAAGAGGCCGTCTGTCTTGCCGTCGGGCGATTCGGTTAGGTATCTTGACCTACCGCAGCCCCATTCGGCATAGTTGTCAGGTGAACTTTCGGTGAAAAACGCAGTCCCTACTCTGATCGAAATGTGGCCGACTTCGTCGGGTCAGATTAACCTGTTCTGTTATCAGTACTGCTTCGGAGCGTCCCAGGTGACAGCCACACGTAATATAGTTCGACTCCAGGCTGTTGGTGTTCACATAACTTTAATCTGGTCGACCCCAACCATAGCAGCAACACGTAAATTAAGGCACAACTGTGTTGTTGAGGCCTAATCCGTAGGACGGTCAAATCCACCGCGGACCCACATTTCGGTGGACAACTGGCAGTGGGAACTTCAGCTATCATACAAGGAGAAAGACCATGTGTACTACAATGTTCTAAAGCACGTCGACTGGACGGGCCAGTTGAGCAGCCGGCAAGCAATGATACACTTCCGATTCTCTATCGTCGATGTTTGTGGTGTTTGTGGGCTGACAGGCTAGACACACTCTTGCACAGACGCACGCGTGGGCAGCCTAACCGATGCCCATCGATCAAATGCCCACTGCAGACTGGACATTTAATAGACCAATCAGCGATTAGCGTTATCGCGAGCGCACGTGCCAGGTGTCGTCTCTGTTACCGATACATCTTTCCGTATCGCACAGGCATTGTGGAGACGTTAGCTGCTGCAATCGTAAGCCATACATTTACGATTATGTACTGTAGTAAATTAAAGAAATCTGTGTAAATTGATGGTACATGAATTTTTGTATAATGCCAGGCGCGTTTTCAGTTTATCCGCCTGAATTGACCAACTATAGCTCACTAGCTGGGATCGCTGCTTCGCGAGTTCGAAATGCAACCTTGTCAAACTCAGCATCTAAACCGGCGCAAGGCGATTAAGTTGAGAAACACCTTTAACACTGATAATATTTTGCATCTCTTATCAAAATGTCTGAAAATCACAACTTCCCTCAAATCACCATTAAACTTAAGGAGAGTTCCGGCTGGAATATAATTATATAGTTTGGAAAGATTATTGAACTAATGTACAACTAATGTGTTATTCTTTGTATTTCGATATATTTTTAGTTTCCAGTTCGAGGCTAATAATAGACTGTTAAGTAATGTTTGTAAAATATCCACTTTTGCCTTCTAAATTTCATCCATTATGACAAGGAGACTCTATGTTAAAATTATGACACTCTGCTAAGGTAGATAACTACATGTGAAATGCCGAATTTTGCGAAATATCCCGTTGAGTTTTGTGATGCTTATGTAGTAAGGTTTTCTTTGATTACGACGTGAACGTCAATAAGAAGTGCTCAGTGCTTTCTAATCAACCCCTTCAGAATGTCAGTTTGGTCAGAGCTCATCAGTGGTGCATACTCTCGCCGCGGCCGGCATTATAACTCCAGCGATGCTTTCATGACTACTGCGTCATTGACTTAACATCACACACGAACGGATTATCACATGCCAATTCTCAACCACATCGAGTATGAGCAATACCCAGACTACCCGATCTCCTCCAGTGGAGATACAATGACTGTTCTGTCAACTCCAATGGATGACCCCATGTCTGAAACCTCTCTCCAACATCGATGCCTCATGAAAGCGTGGCCGGAGTTCACATTCCGGCCTTGGCAAGAATACGCAATAATGACGAGCGCTAACAGGAGCGAAACTCCAGTCTAGTGCTTCTTTTCGGAGGAAACTGCTTGGAAAGCGATGGAATGCGAAAGCTTTAAAACAAATGACAATATGACGTTCAACTCGTACTAACGAAAAATCGTATACTGCGACCAGTTCTTTGTACTTGTTTGAATGAGTTTGTTACTGTTCCTGGTGTCTATGCTTGTGTCCTATTTGGGCAAGCTTTCCATAATGGATGATGGATCTTTGTGACGACTGCTAGTTTTCCTATCCTCACTTCAGGTTTCACTCAAAAAAAGTGCTGCAAATCAAACTAGACGTCAACACACATGAGTTACCTTGAAGGACAGTCTTCTTACGGTTGGTGGCAACCGAAACGGATTAGCCTGTCACAATGACCGAAGCCAAAGTACGCCTACGCTTAACCAACAGCACAAGTGGTTTGCTCTGTATCACTTGCGGTTTCACTCACACACCACGTATCCGATGTAAACTCGAGGAAATAAGACCAGTAGGTGTGTGAGTGAGGCCTTTCTGTTCAGCCGGTCAATGCTGGTTAGCCAATTCATAGGCTAGCTCGAGAAATAAACAGAGAGACTCTAATGGTAAAATCTACACTAGGAAGAAGAGTATTTAAAATGTAACGCAAGAAATATTTCAGTGTAAGAGAGCATGTTAGTGCACTCTAGACGGGATATAGAATTAGACTGGAAGAAAACAGACAAAACACTCATCATACAGTACATCAACGACGCTCAGGAAAAGGAAGCGGATGAGTTCCAAACGGTGGTAGTCGTTGGTTGGGATGAACAATCTTCATACGCATAGTAATTCGCATACAAAACAAAACTGACGGTTCTGTATTCTTAAAACACATTTGTACATTGGCCGCGTTTAAGTGCTGTTGATGTTTGGCATTATTCACGTACATTTGGGCTTTAATCTGAAAGACGCCAACACAGTTATACTGCCTGATTTGTCCTGTTCTATCTCCTCCAGACGTTCAACATAGTCTCTGTTAATTGTAATGAATGTGCAATCTTCCTCTGGCTTTGGGTTTTTCCATTATCTGCCTTCATAAAATGCTAACGGTTTGGGCCTGTTTTTTTTATCACCTAAAAAGCAGTGATTCTTTGCACCCAATAAGTGTTCGTCTAATCGAATCATAAAATGTTATTTTCTTCTCTCTAATGTACACATGAGGGAGAAGTCATCTATCGATTTCGAACAACACAGTGTGCAATATACAAAACCACAGTATTACAACAAGGAATACAACGATTAGCTATCCTCCTTTGTTGGGTTTGCGTTCACATTCATAGTGCACGTACACAATCTTCCAGTTCAAGTAAGAACAGTTTAGAAATCTCATTTCAGATTTGGGTTAGAACGCTCATCTAATATCGATCAACTCTTGAACATACAATCGTGATAATCGATCGGTCTTTATTAGTAAGGTGCCTGGATTTTTTCAAGTGATTTTGCAATTTAACATTAGTATTACGTGACAACAAATATCAATATAAAGTAATCTGAAAACAACAGTGTAGCGAACAGGCTCGTTTTTGGTTTTTCATCATCAGGCCAATTACATAACGTTTAAACAAAACAGCTGTTAGAGCGAAACAAGTATATACTCATGTACTTGTTTCTGTGGAACTAGTTATGTGGGTCGCACGACCAGGCGCTTATCTGAACGTATCTGCGATCATCATTCAGCCCGGATCAATAGCGGAGTCACCAAGACAATTACTAGCGCATTTGTTGCACACCTCGTTGATACACACCATACTGTCAACCTGGACTCCTCTTTTCGTCCGACTTACTGAGTCAGCGGCGACCACTCAAAAAGCTGTCAAATGCTGAATTTTAGCCACAGCTGAAGTGATCGGAATTCGACTCAATAATCCACTCTCATGCGCACAGAAGCGTTTTATTCAGACGTTGAAGTTGCCATGGCCAACCACCCACACCATGACCGATCAAAGCGCCATGGTTCCAAATGTGTCATAATTGTGACGTAATCGTATCCAAACGTTATCTCC
Source organism: Paragonimus skrjabini miyazakii (assembly GCA_014338405.1). Lineage (NCBI taxonomy): Eukaryota > Metazoa > Platyhelminthes > Trematoda > Plagiorchiida > Troglotrematidae > Paragonimus > Paragonimus skrjabini miyazakii. The sequence continues at coordinate 62,827 of JTDE01022195.1, forward strand.
GTGTGTGCCGATGACGTGTTTGAATTCACTTGAACTTGCTACATGTTTTGTATTCGCTTCGCCATGACAACTCTGTTTCATATAAATGTTATGTAATTAGCCTGATGAAGAATAACCGAAAACGAACGTGTTCGCTTCACTATTGTTTTCTGAAGATCATCCTGGGGATTTTTACCATAAAGTAATCTAAAAACCATAATTAGTAATGAGGAGTAATTTACTCGTTCACTTTTCAGAGTTGTTATATGATAATTTGATCAGTTACTTCATCATTGTTATTACATGTTTGAGAAAGGCACCAGTTCAACAGTATAAGACAAACACAGTTAATAACAAGAAGACGACAAAAGTATTTTTTTTTAAATTCCACTAATTTTGAAATACGCATACAGTCCGCCAGTAACGACAGAAGATATACGTCGCGAAATTTTAACACTTCGTTTTCTGTCTTCAGTCAGGAACGTAAAACATTGGAATATATAGGGCATGCGAATAGCAACAACAATAGAAACAATTAACGATTGGGTTTACGCAAAACAAGGACTGTTATCAGTTCCAGGGCAGACAAACTGAGTGAGTCAATAGTTTATGCACACACAGGACCGGACGGCCAGTATTGATTAACACAGCTTCGGAGAAGGCAAGCAACTTCGGATTTCGATTACGCAACAACACTTGAAACGAATTGGCGGGGTCAACAACGTGACCTGTTCCATGATGTGCTTTGCTATGGATGAGGTCAGATTTCGTCTCACTCGCTCTGTTGCCATCACCTGTTGAGTCATGGCGCGCACCAACCACTTGGGCATATGTTCAGCCATTCTTTGTCGTAGGCACCAATCTTTTCTGCCGATACTGACGTCACCGCAACTGCAAGTGAACTGATAGATTACATGTGAGACAGAACATGTCGGTAGGTCACGATTATGAATGGGCTGAGCGACACTCTTAGTTGTGAGTAGCAACCGCAGGGTATGTACCAGTTAGAGCAGACTGCAATTTTTGACCTGAGTCGGTTATGATATGATCGCCTTTGAAAGGCAGGTTCAAAAAGACCTGCGTCTTAGAGACCGTACTCACGGCAGTCTTGATCAGTCTTTTCTGGCTGTGAATATCGATGGACTTTTCAGGATAGTAAACGAAATGTTAACATCTCGTGACGTATGTCTTCTATCGTTACTGGTGATCTGGATCAAGGGAACTCACTGTTTTAAATATGCATACGGAACAGAACGTGATACGAACTCAGAAAATGGAGCTATTATTTTCTAAATGCGCTGATATTTTGAGTACAGACAACACCTATATATGTCATCTGTTTTTGTTTCAGGAACGTCACCTAATGTTTTATGTAGTTTTCTCATTTCAACAAGAAGCGTCATGACGTTAACCTTTCTGGTTAGCATGTGTGAATGAATGAAGTTTGTGCCAACAAAATTGAAAGATAAACCAGAATTATCGATGGTAATGTAATCCGCTCAATGAGAAACATTTTCCGGGTTTTTGTAGGAAGATGTCTTTTAGTGATTACGAAATCTGATCAGTATGAATGTAATTGTCTGCCTCAGAGTGTTACTTTGCCGAGACCTTCAAACTGGATACGTCTCATCAACACTCTAAAAAGTACCGTGAATATGCCCGGTTTAGTCATGAGAAGAAGCGCGTAGCAAACAAGCTTGTTTTCAGTGTTTCATCATCAGGCTAAATACAACACATTTATATGGGTTCGACAGGGGTAGTACATCAATAGGGTGAGGGATGGAAGACATTAATATCAAGTTAGTCAGATTCATCAAATGGTTTTGGCAAATCGGTACTCCTACGTAACAGATCGATCCGAGTTATTGATACATGGCCACGGGAGATTCAATGCTTTGACCAGACGCTTTTGTGAACATAACGGGGGTGAGTGTAATCAAATTGCGATGGCTTCTGCGATGGCTAATAAACGACCTTTGACCCATTTCGATTGCACTCCGCAGACTCGATAGATCGGTTTGAACGAATCAGCCGGGTTAATCACATGGTTCGATTCGACCAAGTGTGCAGCGACCGCTGATGAGCAAGTCTTCATCGATCCTCTAGCTAGCCACGCCGGATGATGCTCCCGCATGCGTTCAGATAGTCGCCTTGTTGTGCGGCCTATGTAGCTTGTTCCACAGGAACAAACAAAACGGTAAACACAAAAAGAGGCAGCATGTACAGGCGGTATATCTTTTAGCTGGGGACGCAAAACTGGTGTGGAGTTAAGTCGTATACGTAATTGAGCTGCGAGATAGGTTTTGTTAAGTGCCACGTTAAGTCTCCTAGTTATATTCTCAGCGTTGCTGTCGCCTTTGAAAGGCAACGTAATATAGACAGACTTTTTGTCTACGGTTTGCGGTACATCTATCTTTGCGCTAATTGTCATGTGTTTAGCTATAAACTGTTCTGGATAACCGTTTTCAAGAAGTGTGTTAAATATAAACTGTTTTTCTTCTTCTACGGTGTCATCCGAGCAAATTTTCACAGCTCTGTCTAGTATGCATCGGACTATATTCTTCTTTTGTCTCAAAGGTACAAAACTATTGAAGTTAGTATACTGTCCTGACCAAGTTGCCTTTCGGTGTACTTTACGTTGTAATGTGCCGTCCTCACGGCGTGACATGAACACGTCTAGAAATGCTATGCCTACTGGTGACTCGGGTTCCAGGGTGAAGCGGATATTTTTGTGGGCACAGTTGAAGTGCACCAGTGTTTCATTGAGGCTTTGTGAGTCATCTGCCATGCAGATAATGTCGTCTGCATAACGCTTATAAAGAGATAATGACTTTATATGATCTGCTAATGAACTATTTTCAAGCTTAGCCATAGAAATGTCCGCTAATAAAGGGCCTAACGGTGAACCCATTGCCACCCATCCTTTTGGCGATATAACCTACCGGAGAAACTGAACTGAACGTTGTAAGTGCAGCGATACAAAAGCTGCTTTAGCTCATCTACTGGTATCCCTACGTTTATGTCATTGTTCTCTATATACTGACCGAGAAACTCAATCGTCTCACTTAGTGGGATATTCGTGAATAGAGACGTAACATCCAGTGAGAATAGACGCATTCCCTTTGTGTTCAGTTTCTTTATCGTTTCGACAAATTCAAAAGAGTCTCTAAGACTATGAATCGCTAGTTTTCTCCTAACTGGTTCTAACAACTCGGCTAGCCACTTTGCCGTTGCATGATATGGCGAATTACGCATATCTAGAATCGGCCGTAGCGGCACTCCGTTTTTATGCACTTTTGGTAGCCCATAAAGCCTGGGGATTACACTGCCTATTGGCCTAATTCTTTCGAAAGTAGTTGAATCAATCAGCCCTTGTTGTTTCATACATCTCAGTGTCTTTGTTAATGCCTTTTCAATAGCTACTGTTTTGTCCTTTTCAGTCTTTATACAAACAAATTTGGTTGTATCTGCCAGTAGAGCATTCATTTTAGCTAAGTAATCGGCTTTATCTAGAATGACGATTCCAGCCCCTTTGTCAGGTCTGGATATTATTACATCCTCATTTCGCCTTAGGGACTCCAGTGCGGCTAGATGCTGTCGAGTGAGTAGGTTTTTACTTATGGTTTTCCGGGTCAGGTATTGATAACATGACTGAACCAAGGTTGATTTGAGCATCTCAACGTTAAGAGGTGACGTTGGTTTCAAATCGATCAGTTGATCATAAAGGTTTTCAAACTGACTTTCTAAATCTAACTGCCTGAGTTTACTTTTTGGACAGCAAAACTTTGGTCCTAATGATAATACTTCAAGAGCAAACTTATCCAATACCAAAGAGGAAAAATTATGCACGTACCGTTCCGGATTTCTCTAAAAAGTAGTATACAGTACGCAGTTGTCATTCAACTGCGACGAACATCCCATCCAGGTAAACAATGATATCTGCATGCTGCTCAATTTAGAAAATAGAGAAAAACCAAAAGTCTTTACTTGTCCTTACTCAGCTATAGGATCACACGTGTGTCCAGACAGTGTCAGACTGTCCAGGTCTAGGCAACCTGAGAATTTCCTGATTAACAGGATAACATTCTAGCCGAAGTTATATCTGAGTTAGAGACCGCATGCAAAATGAGTACCACGAGGACGATAATATTTCTTAAAATGAAATTCACTCAACTCCTGTTTTAGCTATCTTCACAAATGGGTCGAGTACTGTACGTTCATTTCTGTCATCAGGCTGAAAGGAATTTACTTTATCTACGTCAATCAGATAAATAATTCCAAATGTTGAGATTACAAAACAAAGTGTCTGAACTCACATTTGTAGTCCATTGTTCCTATTTTAATCATTTGTAATGATTTGATACAGTTTTTTTCGAAAAGAAGCAAAGCTTGTTTGGACGTGGTCTGATCCGGTGAGAGAAGAATGCATTGTACGAACACATTTTTTCATCATTGTCACATTTATTTAACTATTCTAGCTTAAGTTGGTGGATTATTTTGTTTACACTACTCATTTTGAGCATTGTTTTATTTGGAAATATCATACCGCTTGTACTTCACTGAAGACGGGACTAGAGAAGGCAGCATTCTGAGAAGTATTTGGATAACCAAATCAGTCAATAGGTGTATACCGTTTTTATTGATTATTCATTTTCCGATTTCATGATTCTTCGACCCGACTCGTTAACTGTATTGGTATCATCATCAGTTCTACTTTGTTTGTGTGGTAAAACAAAGTTGGCTTTGTTCGAACAGAACGCATGTCTGAATGATTCCTACCAGTGTTTCAACGAGTTCAATGCACAAGACGACATGACCAAACTCATTTCTTATCAGGTAACGATCCTCTTCTCTGTCGATCATCGCAATGATGGAGGCATCAGCCATTTCAATGCAGAAAGTTCACAATAGTTATTTTTGGTTTGTTTCGATCTCAAAAAGTTTCCGTTTACACTTTTCGCCTCAGTTTTTGTCCGATTAAACCGATGTCTAAGTTGATCAAAATACGAGTAAACTGTTTCGGTACGGCGCAATTGCGAAAACATTGATCTCTTAAGTAACGAACCTAGTCAGAACTGGTCACTTCCATATTCCAACCAAAAAAGTAGTCTTACTGACTGGAAAAAACGGCTGTTGGAATATTATAATGTTTTCTATCGGGTGAGGTAGCATATGTTATTGAAACAGTAGTTCGTTTTCAAATACTGTGTTGAAAATTCATCTTTACTCAACAAGAACAGTTCATTTGAACTTGAACATCATTCAAATGCGATCTCAGCTTTTCCATTCTGCTAGACCTTCCAGCCAACGTCTTTGGAAAAGAAGCATTAGACTCGAGTTTTCTCCTTGTTCGAACTCATCAGTAGTACATACCCGTGCAACCGCAAATACTACGATCAAGTGTGTGGTGTACAACTTGAAGCTGTTCAGACCTCTGTCTGCTTATCAGTAAAGTTAATCTGTTTAGCTGAAAAACTCAGTTATCCCCGTAACCCACTAGAGTGAGTCTAGGCCTGCTCGCTGATTTTGGCCATTGGTAGCATACGTGCTTGGCATGATCCTTCACGTGACCTTGACTGTCTGGCTTTCGGTAAAATGAGGAGTTCAATAGTGTAACGCATCATGCATGACTCATCATTTTGATCCGCTTTTAGTGTGGGCTTAACCGTCGCATAGCTCTTCTGACGAACAAGTTCACGTTCGGTTGTGTTGGTTATGTAATGTTATCGGGCGCAATGTATGGACTTTATATGGCTTTTTATGAACCAAAAGCATCTCAGTGGGACTTGCTCCAACTCTCTACGATTGGTCTTGTGGTGAGATTATGCAATTGACAAGGTTTGACGATTTTCGTCCTTTAAGGTGTACCCCTTTCCTGTACTTTTAGCGGTGGGTAAAGCTCTTATCGCAAACATTTTTTAAAAAGTGCTACTTCGGTTCCCTGAACCGATCCCAACTGGGTGTTCAGACACAACCTCAGGCGAACGCTATTAAGCCATTCCTAACTTCACAATAACTGTTACAATACTTCAAATGTTGATTCCGATCGATTGTCCAACAAACTGTGGACAGTGTACCTGAGTTAGGAATCTTGAACCAAGCGAAATTAACCGTTCGAATTACCAAGACTGCTGCGATATCTCGTCTCGAAGTTGTCAGGCGAAATGAACACTAGTCACGCGTGATCATGCTTCAGTTGTTCTTTGTGTGAACCCAGTTGGTGCTTCAAATAAGTCCGAACGACGAAGGTCTAACTGACCAAGCAATTTCTGTCCACTAGAACAGCAACACTGTTTTATGGAGAATCAAGAGTTATTGATCTCGGGCGTCAATCCTGTCACGCTTTGGTTGGCTAGTTCGTTATTTTCAATCCACGGTCTTGATCCAAACATTTCGGTTGTTTCAATCCGAAACGCGTTCAAACAAAATAATTTAACCGCTGATCTCCTACAAACAAACGCAACGAGGCAGATGCTCACCGTTCTGACCGACTACAGTTGATCGTCTCCAGTACCTCTCATGACAGCTTATGCTAGGATTTTTGATTGGCCCTATGTTCTCCAATGAGAGAACTGATGCAGTCCAGTCTCAGTGTAAACAATGGTAGTCAGTGCACTACTTCTACCCTCACGATGGACGGAATTAACTTACTGGTTCAGACTCAAATGTGTTCTGCTGATGATAAAAATTTGTCTCGAGTCCCTTTCTAACGTTGACCAGCAGGACAGTTTCACCGACTGAAAAAACTGAGCACCACTCAGTTTGCGAAACGTAATCAAATAGACAAATGAGTAGAATCCTACTGTACTGAGAGCGAAAACTGGCAAATCCCGTTAGGATGTCGTTTTACACACAGGTCATAAAAAATCTCTGGTGAACAGTAGGGCTGGTGAACAGAAATAGAACTATTAACAAGTCAAAAGATAACCAACAGAGACTTCCACTTATTAACTCAAAACGTTACTATTGTAGTGAGGACTAGAGATCACACTATACTACTCACATCACTGGTATTCAGTAGTGAAGCAGGGGCATTAATTTTGACATATAAGTAACCCCGGTAAAAATACAAGAAACAGTGGAGTACTATGTGGCTTGAAATGGATTTGGGTACATACAGGAACTGGGCATTGGCAACCGTAGCAATGAGGATGTTCTGAGACCAATGCTGTATGAAAATGAGTGGATTTATTTGGTGTGCAGAAACCATAACCCATGTATTGGTTTTCTGAATAAGCGACCGTTGAGTTATCCGCTTTCTTGGATCACAACACTACTCTGATTGCGCTGCATAAAATAAACGCATGTAACATGTTCCTTATAAGGAGCGGAACAGAAAGACAACTGTGTCCACTTTTCCCAGTTTCCTGGGATCACAGTTATTGGACAAGTGAAACCCCAACTTTTGATAGTTGTGTCAAATTGTCAAGTGGCTTGTGTTATTATTTTGTGGTCATTTTCTACATCATTCCCATGCATAATGAATCAATAAACAGACGACGACAAACTGCATTAGATGGTTGACGTTCATAATCCTACCTCAGTGCCGATCAGGTATTCGAGTAAGCTGCATCGACTGTAGCGAAAATCACGCGCTTCGTTTACCAACAGTGACGTTTGCCAGTACACGTTCTGAAGTGTGGCGACTTTACTAAGAATTACGTGCGGATTTGGTGCCTTTGTGTCACACGTTGTCTTAGTGTGGCAATACCCGTTACTCGTCAGTCTAAGGCTTGCATGCACATCGTGGATTCGTCTTGCATTTGTGCGTAGATTTGTAACTTTTGATATGATATGCGGGGGGAAGGGACACCAAATGATAGTTGATTAGTTTAATGAATGAACTACACCGCAAGTAGGCATAACACACTGAAGCAGAGAACGGATTAATAAATTTTCCTGGCAAGTGAATGAACTAACATTGGTAGACCGTCGACCGTATGCGAACACGCGTGATAAGGCAACTGCCAGTACTGTCAAATCCCTCAGAACTCTGAGTAGGACTACAGCGTGAGGCTTGATATTAGTCAACTGGTTTACTTACATTTGTCGGGCGACGTAGGGATCCAACATGTGGCTGGTTGATTTTTTCGTGAATTTCACTTTTCGAAGTTGTATTCGTATTAATGCTAAGACTGTTTTCTATCGACTGATACACGTGACCAGTGATACCTCGGACAAAATGTCTATTAAGGATTCCGATATTTGCTGCCTGCGAGTTAGTATCCTGGTTGCCAAACTTGATCTTATGAAAGTCTGATTCAAATAGGTTTATACTGACATTCATATGTCTCAAGATTATGTATTTTCTTTAGCCGTTCTCGTTTTTTCTACGTTACGAACAGAGTCATGCAGTAGTTGAGTTAGTCCTGTTCGAAGACAACGTCCAACCATCGACTTGATTAACGTTTACTTAAAGCTTCGGTTTGCGCTGGTCGATAAGCAAAAGAAGACCACCTTGGTTCTGATTAGAGCTGCTGGCTGTTTCTGGGCTGAATTCCGTTTAAAACAATATAGTACTAGTATTGTGGCCTGCAAAGTCGTCTGTTGCAAGCATTGGCGTACAGGTTACTTTAGAACATAAGACCACGAACGCTTACATTATTTGCACGACTGACGTGTATTCACACACATTAGACAATTGTACATTATCATTTACCACAATGGCGTACACACTATTCCAATAGTCACTTTTGATCGATTGTCTTCTTAGAGTTGAGACTAGCTATTTAGTCCTCGAACGTATGTAGTATACTACTCACAAACGAAGGTGACTACTATACAACACTAAGAGACTGCCTTAATGAAAAGGGTATCCTTATCACAGAATGCTGAAAACCACGAAGTATTTAAATAAATTTGGCTTCTACTGAACTTTCCGATATTGTTTATTTCTATCCATTTGTAATATGCATCATCCACAAACACTGACCTTTTGTTACCAGTGGATTATTAGGCTAAACCCAGTTCGTCGACACAAGACTATCATTTTCTGTATTATTCTCTGTTCTATTTTCACAAGATACAGAATTTTTCTGTTAAATAAATTCGATTACTTCGGGCAGTTTGTGCGATTCTTTTGGAAGTTCTTTTGAATACAAGCCATCTACTGAAAGTGTAGACTTAACCATGAGTAACGCGGTAACTGATGTTTTTACTAGACTTGGTCAAAGGCATCTCTCAAGTCATATCATTGACTGTCGCCAACATCTTGATCTGTCGACTTGTATACTCTACCGCGGACTAAGGAAGGCGTGGATTAGTCACAGGGATTGATGTAGCATAATCACCAACTCAAACTAGCCTCGTGAATCCACTGGTTGGCTTGTGTTCATTTAGACGGAAGTTTGTACGCATCGCTTAGCAAATGGTTGTTTTGGCAGATCGCGTGCATAGCTTTCTTTCACCTAACAAATGAACAAAAACGTGTTTTGTATGTAGTGTAACGGGAGTGTGTTCAATTGTGCAACACGAGATACACTGTCGCCGACCCGTTCGAACTTCGGTGACTGTGAGAATAGAATGGCCATTAGTAAGAGGGGTATAGCAAATTTCCGATTGGTCGGCGCAACAGTGTCGATCGATCTGTTGATATCAGTTGATGTTTGGCTAAAATGGCAAGTTGCCAAGTATGTCAGACACTTGAATACACTTGAAGACCTATTAATGCGTTTGGGTTGCGCATGGGTGGATATTTTGTGTACGAGCCTGTGAACAGTTAGGGACAGTGTTTGTCTCAATTGGGTGACTATTCTGGCTTTACTTCCAATGACATTCCAAATTTTAGGATGAATATACGCATAAAAATGGCAGTGCACGCTCGATCTGATTGCAGTTTGTCATAGAATTTCTACCCTGAGCAACTTTTGAATGAGTCTAACGTTAGGTGATCACAAACGTTCGTCATTCCTCATGGACTGGTATCGGCATTTTCATTGCAGTTAATATAATCTGTTTCGTTGCAACTCTACACACGTTTTGACCGTGAAACGTGATCAACAAGTTGGCTTGCCATATTTACACGAATGACTGACGTCTACAGTTGAGATCGATAGTCGGATCGATAACAGCTGTACCATGTATGCACTGGGTCTATGACTCAGTTCTAACACAGATCTACGCATCAATTCCTGTTTGTATACGTGGATATATGAGCTACATGGTTGCTCTCTCTAACAACTCTTTTAAAGAAGTAAATCTCAAAGTATGCATCGGTATTTCAAGTCTCGTGTTCATCTACATAAATTTTGATGGATATATATGAGGCATGGTTTTCTATCACTGCTGTAAGACCATTTTCGCTTCAGCTATTTCGGTTTGCGACAGCTTCTCGAAACTGGGCTTCCTCAAAGTACAAACCGGTGAAGAGTCTTCCTATAGTTCGTTCTTCAAGCAGGTCTTCAGGAATGACTATTTAGTATTATTGTATCCCACAGGTTGAGGCTGTCAACAAGGAGGCGGCCAGTCTCAGTAAATTTTGAATGTCCGCTAACCGATTCGCGAGAGCCACTCAGTGGTTCAACAAAACGATATCGCTCTTCAGTGAATTTCGAAGGCAATTATGTATATGAAACGTTTATATTCCACCTACTATTATCAGAAGAAATAAGTTTGTTTACTGATGAGTAGTAGGGGATTTTGGTTTTAATATAGATTGAACATCACCCACAATTGATCGCAGCTGTCGCATTCCCATAGAATTTCGAGTCTACTACTTCTTTTCGAAAGGGGCCGATTGGAGAGTCTATGGGAATGCGACAGCTGCGATCAATTATGGATGATGTTCAATCTGTATGAAGTAAGTTTGTGGCAAGAAGTAGGGTTGAACAGTAAGGTTTAGAGATTCGCAGACTAACGAACGCCAGAACGGTTATGAATAACATTACATTGATAAAAAGGAAGACATTAGAACCAGACTATGTGAGGGAAGGTGATCGGGATAACAACATGCACAGGTCGCGGAACACTGATTCGTTTGCATACGAGCTGAGTCATAAACGGGTGAATGTACAGTCACGTGACTGTGGGTAGATAGGTGTGAGGACTAATCAGACGACTATGCGTACGTGGGCGGCAAACGTGGGTTCCGGTTGAATTCTACCAGGGTACAAACATTACGTGGAACCTTGACCAACGACGACAGTGTGAGTTGCACTGACTCTGCCAAGGTGACTGATCAACTTCAGCTAACGTCAGTGTAGATGCTACAGATTGACTGGTACCAATCGAGACCTCGGTTACCGGTCGAAGGTATAGTATAGGAGTCTTGACGCTTAGAAGGAAGTAGAGCGCATCTTCAACCGTTGCTGACAGTACCGTTTTCTCAGTGTGGTTATAGTAGGTATGAATTAAATCTGACCCATTGTAGACGAATCCACAATCAGATTTGACTTAAACCGTCGATGAGTTGTGGTCCTCAAGTAAATTTATAGAACCGTTCCATTTTTTACGTGGCAATTAGAGTCATAAGTACATACAGCTGAAGCAGAAGTTGTTGACACGGTCAGGTTAGTGATTGTGGTGAATCCATACGTCACTGGTGAACCGTTGTTCTTGTCTCTTCTGTTGTTTCGGTTTGTCGTATCGTAATTCGTTGATCGTGTACAGTAGGCTGGAGTCTAGATTATTTGGTTAGAAAATTCGTTCGAAGTCTCGAGGTTCATCGATACACCGGTTTGAAACTTCGTTTGGCTAGAGACGCTGCTGATTGGTTTGTACAGCAGCTGACACTTTTATATTCGATCCGGGCCGTGGATACTTCGTTTCAGAAGAGTTGGTGTAGTAGTAGGTGCGCTGCATCTGTACACTACTCAAAATCCTCGAATAGTTCAAATTTCAAGATAATCACTAAATGTCACTGGATGAATAACACGAAACTGATGGGATATCAGACGTTATGTCCAGCTGAAGTTAACTCTCAACACTGCTCTTATCAACTACTGCGTCTTTGCGTATCATGTTGCCGTGAACTCAACATATACATGTGCTCTCCCTGAATTTGTAGTCACATTCGATTTTGACCACTGTACCAGTTAAGGCTTGGCACTGTTGTAAACCAACCTAAACGATACGCTGGTTCGATCTCGGTAGAATGGTGCGCCCGATAAAATCGGATTCTTGTCCCGGTAATAATTCACACGAAAATCTCGGTCCCGAGTATTACCGCGACTATCCCGTATTCGCTCGCAAGGCAAGCCAAAAGACACGTTCAAAATAAGAAGCTTTGTTCTGCTACAAAACGGGGTGCGGCTAGGGCGACAAGTACAAGGTATTTATAGGGCACGTCATGGCCACACATTCCCACCACATCATTAGAAAGAGTTATGATCGCATATGTGCATAGCGGTATAAGAAGTCTCAACCGATTTGAACAGTTCCGCTAGTTAGGACTGAGCCAAGTGGTTTTTTTCTTCTTTCTCACGACAGAGGCGTCCTGGGACGGTCACAGGGTGGGCGCCCTAACAGGCACATACTGGTTTTGCAGTTAACACTAGACATCAGTTAAACCACTACGTCACTGGTGCCTCCCGTAGCGCACATAATTGGAGTTTATTCTCTCTCTACAATTCCAGCAAGCTGTATGGGGCGTTACATGACTGTTTCGGCCACGGATCTTGTGATTATTGGTTGAATTGACCAAGGTAACTAAAACCGCCTTCAGGAAAAATGTGAGGAGGCGATCGCTCACCTGCAATTGTGCTACGTTTAAAGCTCACCACGCTCTGTCATTGTGTTGTCGAGTGGGCTCGCTAATGAACTCTTTCATTTCAGTAGGAAAATGCTGAAGCTCGTTGATGTTGGCAACGGAATTCCGGATCCTATTAAAAATAAACTTACAGTTGGCCGCAGCTTTCGCATTCGAATGAACCTTGGAAAGGTGCCAGCTGAAAAATCTGTCTGAATGTTCGCATTTTTCGAATCGTCAAGCTGTTTCTGTTACTGCCGCAACAACCGCTGAAAGTCTCTGACGGTTATGACCCCTCCGGATCCAATCTAACGTCAACTTTCTACTCGGGGGAAAAACTGTGTTCGTGTTTCCAACGTAACTGTTCTTCGTAGTTTATTGCATCTACTTTCACACAGCTAGACTCACTATCTTTCAAAAAACGAGGTGTACGTCTTTTACCATTGTTGTCAATGTTTTCAGGTTATATCGACCACAGTCAGTTCGTTTCCTGTTTTCAACCTTCTGAAGACTTACTACACCGTGTGTAATGTTCGATGTCGTTATCGGTCCGGTTAGATTATTCAGAACATAGTGTGGTTGTGATCGTGGTAAAACAGAACACAGACCTGCTCATTATAACCTTTGTGCTGACGAACTTTTCACCCTTCTATAAAAGCGTCGTATTTCATTTGGTGATTCGTTCGAAGTTGAAGCAGTTTTATGGACATTTCTATGGGCTGAAATTTTTCAGGACAGTGAAGGTACACGGGTAACTTCGAGTCATTGTAGTACGATTAAGCAAAATTGCTCTTAAATTCTTCACAGCAGAAATAGCGTCTTCCAAACTGACTACACGCATTCTTGTTTCAGCGCTAGGTGATCCGTTGTCAGTTGACTGACCAGTTTGACTAAATTATTTACGGGTTACGCAAATTTCTTTCGCTGAATTCTTGTCAACTCTCAGCCTTATTATCAAACTGTAACCACTCCGGTCGCGGCAATTATGGTATGTCAATCGATAAAGCAGATCGACAAAAACCTCGTTTCTGGACAAACTCAAAAACGGTCACTCCGCCTTTTCAACGCGAGCAGAAAGCAATGTGCCGTTCAATAACCGTAACATTAGGTTCTAACAACTATCCGTTGTGTACGTACTGTGACACACGATCGATCGCTGATTAATTGAAACACGCATAGGTGACCCAACCACTTCTGGCATAAGCGACCCATTGAAGCACACGCCACACTGCACATAGTAACTGTACTCAATTCGACCTTTTACCAGTCCACTTCTCAAAACAGCATGAAATCTCAGGTCTGGGGCAGACATCGCTCACAAAACATGTGCACGGTGGTTGTTGTACCCACGACACTGCTGGGATTGGAGGCTATAGTGATTTGCTGCTGCGTAGGGTGACTCACTACGATGGCTCAGCGACGTTCGTGTCAAAATTAAAAGTGCATTCTGAGGCAGTGTGGAACAAACACAAAGAACACACACACACCCCAAAAAAGAAAAGCGAATAGGCTGATTGTTTTGCGATGTATCTGCGACTGTCTGCAACCGAGACCAACATTGCACTGATGAACATGTGAACTAGATGGAAACCTCGCTTGTGTCAACGCTTGCGGTTTTCGAATTACGCAGTTATACACTCTAAGATGTTCCTCTCTCTACACGGCGGTTTAGTTTTGACCTTATTATGACGCAACATGTAGGACGCTAAGGCTTACTTGCACAGACCACGACAAGATTATGGAACCACTCTGTATGTTGGGGATAATTTTGCTATGATAAGTCGCAAAGAGTTCGGGATCCTGTGTAAATAGCTGAAACCCCTGGAGCCGTTTAATGTTACCAACTCCTCAACACGAACAGCCGCGATAAAACTGCAAATCCACTTCACAATGTTGGCCACATTGAAAAGCCAGCAGGAAGTGTTTCTTCAGTTCTGTTTCAGAATCTCCATGTTCTTAGCTCGGTTCTTGCTTTTCAAAATCCTTCAACTCCGCCTTGTCGCCGTACATCTCAGAATCCTTATACACATGTCTAGCGAGTTCTCGCAGATATTCTTGATCGGTTTTGGATCACAAGCTAGTTAGCCTAACACGTAAATTCTCTGATGGAGAAGTCACGTTCTTGTAACGCGGAACGTATGCAGTAAGACACCGTTATTCTGGATCATTACATCCGCCTGGACATGCGGCCTGATAAAGAGCGGTAAAAACCTATCCACTATGTTAATATAAGAGGTGGCAATGTGCACATCATTCAGATTGACCAATCGGCTCACTCGTCGTTCGAAATGCATCTTAAACTATGACCAGGCGTTTGCAACTAGTCGTTAGATCAAACACGTCCAATAATTTTGTGAGATGTAACAGCACTGCCTCCGTACAGTGGAACAATGTTTGTCAATTTGATTCTCATTGCACATCCTCACCGGTAACTTTTTAAAGTTTAAGTCTCCATTGTCCTTGAGCGAATGTTGACAGATCAGTTTGGAACAGTCTTGTTTTTGTGAAGATTGCCAACGCAAGCGTCGATTTCAACTCCGGCGAATGACTCGGTGAACTTGATGCTAGACATAGGATTGTGTTTGTCGCTTTTTTTGCGGAAGTCAGAATTATCCACCTAGGTTGTTGTTTACGTATGAGGATAGACCTCTCAGAAAAGGCCCGACAACGCGGTTTGAAGTCGGAATTCTTCTGGGAATATGCTGAAACACATTTGCATTTCCGTTAAAAGTCACATTTTGTAACGCGGTTGGATAAAAAATGTTCCCCTTTGGTGACTACTGACCTTCTCCTGGATCATCGATTCATCCTTTCGGCGCCCATATCCCGGTAACTGGTGGATTCCAGACTGACAGGTGCTCATGAAAAGCACATGATCAAGTCAAACCACGTCAGTAATATGGCCAAATAGAGAGATTTGCTAGATGAGACATAATACCTCGGGGGTAAATGAGATGAATGATGCATGTGGTGCATGGCACTTGTTTGAGTCAACATATCAGGGATATGGACTTTGTGGGAACTTATGTTTGGCAGCATCACATGCATGGAAGGTTCTGATATATTGTTTGAATGGTTTTGGAGTCTTCAGCAAATGTCACACGAATTTCTGGTATATGAAGTCGTGCGCAACCCATCTGTCAGAAGGACCTACATGACGATGCGCATAGAAAAATTCCCACAATTGGTACAGCAGGAAATCGCACTGTATTTGGAAAAAGCCTACTCCACAATCGAAGAAAAGTTGAGTGTAGTGAACGGCTTGTTTGGAGTCATACTCACTCCCTCTTTAATTTGATTACGTCACCCATTCTGTACAAACACGGCCATAGCGGTAGTAAGAGTCACACCATTTTTGGACTATCAGGAGTCCAGACTTGAGTAGTAGACCATGCAGATGTGTCATTCTGACACTGTCGAGGGATTATTGTTTTCCAGTTTTTGATTACTAATGTTTCTATTTTACCAGTAACGATAAAAGACATACGTCGTGAGATGTTAACATTTCGTTGACTCTCTTCAGTCACGAACGTAAAACATTGGAATATATAGGATATGCGGATAGCAACACCAATAGAAACAACCAACGATTGGGTTTACAAAAAACAAGGACTGTTATCAGTTCCAGGGCAGACAAACTGCGTGAGTCAACAGTTTATGCACACAGGACCGGACGGCGAGTATTGATTAGCATAGCTTCGGAGAAGACAAGCAACTTCGGATTCCGATTACGCAACAACGCTTGAAACGAATTGGCGGGGTCAACAACGTGACCTGTCTCCATGATGTGCTTTGCTATGGATGAGATTCGGATTTCGTCTCACTCGTTCTGCTGCCATTGCCTGTTGCGTCATGGCGCGCACCAACCACTTGGGCATATGTTCAGCCATTCTTTGTCGTAGGCACCGATCTGTTCTGCCGATATAGACGTCAC
>JTDE01022195.1:79524-110331 GCA_014338405.1 Paragonimus skrjabini miyazakii
AGAGTAAACGAAATGTTAACATCTCGCGACGTATGTCTTCTATCGTTACTGGTGAATTGGATCAAGGGAACGTAGTGTTTTAAGTTTCTATTGTACAAGGTGCGCACAAGAATCTGATTGCTGTATAAGAGGTGCCGCGTGAACGTTCCAATTCATTTGTCGATTTTGGACTTCACTGTGAGTGACGGCTTTTCTTGGGCAACGTGTTGGCTAGACGTCGTATGGTTTTAACTCATAGACAGAGGAACAATTAGAAGGGTTCCATAGTTCGGGAATGTCACAAGCAAGCTTCGTCGTGTGAGTTGTGGGAGTGAATTGATTTTTTCCTAGTGTGCAGCCTTCTCCTGAGTTGTTGAACTGGATGAAAGAGCAGGACGTTGAAATGATTCGGAAGAAAGTCACATAAGATTCACGGAAGATGTTTTTTCAACCTATAGTTGGCATCTGCTTAGTGTGCGTAAGCGATTAGAGGATGAAAATAATGTATCTTCAAAGGAGATATTACGTTTTTTCATGTTCATTTTAACAATCTTTCTCAATAACTTATCAGGGATATGGGGGTGTAAAATAACGCCTCATCACTAAGACATGTGCACAACATAGACATTCTGTGACTTGCTCTAGCAACAATATCCCTAAAACATTGGGTGATTTTATGGTTTTGTCTCGATCAAACAACCAAGTTCTTTTACTGTAATGTCACGGTCTTCAGCACACTAAAGCTGTGCTCCAATTATTAAGTTGACTTCGTGGATGATACATATTGGATAATTTCCGCAACATTTGCACAATCTAAACAGTGACGTTTTACTGGGCAAGTACCTGGCTCATATAGACCATGCTGATATCGTAGTATTCTTATCTGACAAGTCCAAAGTGTCACAGCTGGTTATAGGTAGTGCTCACCATTGAACTGAGCTCTGTAACTTTAGATCCGACCTATACTGCCACCTTGGATATTCCACGTCACTGTTGAGGTGAGCGGCGGCCCGAGCCACAGTACCTTTTGATCAGGCTCATGGCTGTTGTGATGATGATGATGATGTAACTTTAGAGGTCAAAGCTGTACTCCTAAACTGTTTCAGTAACGCTAAGTTTAAGACTAACCAATGCACTTCTGAATATTGTTAACCGATCCACATGCCCTAGCACAAATACGGTCTGTTTCCGGAACCAACAAAGTGGTTCACACAACACCAGATTAACCATTTCGTCTAATAGTCGACAATCCTGCTGGGAAATTATTTTCACGAAAGTTACATGTAATCAAGTGGTAATGAATGCCACATGCATATACAATACATAGCAGTGTACTGCATATGAGTGAATAACAAAAAATGGCATAACAAAATGTTTCGACTTATCAGAATGCCTTTCGACTGTTGTCAGTCACCATTAGAAACAGGGGGAGTTTGGATAGTGTGACGGACGGATGGGTTGGTGTGAGACTG
The DNA here is from genome assembly GCA_014338405.1 of Paragonimus skrjabini miyazakii. Taxonomy (NCBI): domain Eukaryota; kingdom Metazoa; phylum Platyhelminthes; class Trematoda; order Plagiorchiida; family Troglotrematidae; genus Paragonimus; species Paragonimus skrjabini miyazakii. The sequence goes on from JTDE01022195.1 coordinate 80,976, forward strand.
ATGCTTGACTTGTACGTCGTTTGTTGGATGAAGTCATACAAGTCTTGGGGTCGAAGATGCTTGCCGTAACACGGCGTATTGTTTAGTTTGTGTGGCGGTATCAAGGCAAGATGTGTTGTTCAACATGCTGTGCACGAGCGACGAGTCACTGCTCTTGATGCGTCGCGTAGAGGGGTGTGATAAAACGTGAGTTTTAGCGATCTTCTAGACTTAGTAGGTCCAGAAGATTATGCAAAAAGGCCACTGTAGAGAGTATGATCCCCGTTAGCGGGAACCACGGAACATGGTTTGTTACATGGCTGTATAAAAACAGATCATCCGTACCCGTTGTTCACCTGTTGCTGCCAGTGGTGCTGATCCACAGAATGTATAGGTTACTTAATTAATTATACATATGCAGTTTGTAAGTTTCCTACTTCATTTATGGTTTCCCATAAGGTAAACTGCCGCATGTGAGGGCGAGTTATTCCACACATTGTGTGTGAGTAGTGTATCAAAATGAGAACGTAGAGCCTATCTTCACCGAGTTCACACTCATCACGACATACTAAAAGATAGAACATTCATCCGTGCATCTGCCATATGTTGTAGACTGGCTAGGTATTTCTTCAATGTTTAGTTGTTGCATGTGAATTTCTAAGAAACCGGTTGTTGTGTGTATGTACGCACGTGCGTTCACCCACCGATACGCGACTTCGTGCACCTCAGATTGAAGCAAACGCTGGAACGCGACCGTCACATTTAAGCTTCAGCGTTCTTTCCTGAGACAATAATACTTAGCTGTTCAAACGTTTTGCAATGTGGGATCGTTAACGTCGGTGCTATTGTCACTTCTGTACTGGTGGCTGCTTTTACTTCCCAGATTCAACGTTCATTAAACCGGACCTCAGTGATAGTGTCATTTGTCTACTTACATCAATTTTGTTCATTGCTATAATAGCTCTACTTACTAAAACGTCTGCATCATCGGTCCATCAACAACAGATCGCCCTCTTGCACACACTGGAACACGTTTCATTCCCACCACTGCCATCCACACACAGCCTGAATGGAGCGGCTAGCCGGCCGTACATGTTAAAACATGCCATGCAAGATAAACCACTATAGAGGACCTACGGCATGCTAACTGTCTGTTTGGATGACACAGTGATATCTCACGCTGTCGGTTTAATTGGCTGTGTATGGACCATTATGTCGACACTATTGATAAAGAACACCGTGGAACAACTATGTTCACTTTGTCAACTACCGTTCAATTAGTACTGATAAAAGGCACTGAACATAGAATAGCCAATATTAGCTTATCAAGACAGCGAGAAGATATACATTGCGAGATGCAAACATTCCGCTTATTCTCATCAACCGATTATTTCAAACATTCGGTTATATGAAACGGGCAGTACGTATAATTCTCTGTATGTGCGCCCGTGGCTTACAAACATAGTTTAATGCGAACGGTTTTTCATCAGGTAAGTAAATTGTCCACGGTAGACCGCCTGAAACCTGAGAAGCTCCTGAGGAGTGTTCGGTTTGCGAGTGGATATTAGGTCAAATTTGTTGAAATTCATTGCAAGGAGTGATTGACAAACTCTCAACCACAAACAGCGCCGAAGAAACAGGATTTTGTCAATCCTCCTTACATAGGAGATCACAGTAAGTAGATAGTGGAGATCTGCTGCTCATCGCACTTATCCCGCAGGATTAGTCTCCACTGCCTCAAACGTTCTTTCTCGGAAAATTCTGCCTCCCATGTCATTTACCAGTTCACCTGCATTTGCAGTGCCTCATACTTTAGCAGAACGGACCGAAACTTACGTCATGGGAAGGCGAAGCATACTCCCAAGTGGTTAGTGCAAACAAGGAATCAACGCGGGTCAGTATGTCAAAACTCGAACAGAAATCCGGCGTCTTCGATCGCGAAACACTTAATCGCAACAGGTCATGTGGTTGACCCCGTCATTTCGTTTATGGTCCTTAGTACGCAACCGCAACCCTCAAATGTTAGTGTTTCCGAAGCATTGTTAATCCCGCGCACGCACCGGCCCTCTGTTGGCAAAAGGTGCTGACCCAATCAAGTTCGTTGCCGTGGCAGTGAAACCGTTGACAGAACTCTGACTGCACCCATGTGAAATTCGTTCATTTCATTTTGTCGCCATACCCTAAACCTGTATAGCCGAATGTTTTGTGTAATCGACTGATGAGAATAAACGAAATGCTTGCATTTTGCATTGTATGTCTTCTTCCCGTCTTGTTGAACTGGACAAATGGAACTCAATATTTCAAGTGTTAGCTGAAATGACTATATGTCGTCAATAGAAACTAGATTTACTGCTTGACTGACAATAGAACGAACATCTCAGTGGTGGCAAGGATATTGACGTGCCCTAGTGAAATTTGAGTATATTGCTTCTTTTCGAAACGGGCTGACTGAAAATGGGAATGTGACAGTTATGAGTAATGGTTAGTTTATGTCAAACCAACATCCTCAGCGTTTTCTGAGAAAAAGGACGTCAACACCTCTCAAAAGTGGCGAACTCTGTCATAGATGACGCTGTTTGGCTGTTGTCTGGACGTGTTCCAATTGAAAATTTTGTTCTGTTTTGTTACTGCAACAAAGTGCACTGCGGGGTTGTGAATAAACAATCTCAAGGTCGTTGTGATCGAATTTGAGTTGCCGAATAGCTAAATTAAATGTGGATCGGTGATACAAAATTCACTGCGATCAGGTAGGTCAAGATAATCGGTGATTTTCAAATATTTCGGATGACCACCACAACACTTTAACTTATCGACGTCCCAGACCGGCTTGAAGTTGCCCATCATTTGCTGAAGCGAGAGTGAAGCTGTAGCGATGTATTTAATACGAGGGAACTACGAAATTGGGTGAAAGATTGCACAAACAGAGGAGAGCTGGCCGGCGCGCACAGATTAGTGTTATGTTACAATGTCACTCTGTCCATTATGAGCAAAACGGGAAAGTGATATAACAATCAGTACACAAGGAACGTACAATAATGGTAATTATTAGGAAAACTGGGAAGCCCCAATTCAAAGCATTAACCAGATGACAGCAACGTTATGTTTGCAGCATTAGCGAATTATTCGTATGTAATCAATTTTAGTATCTATATTTTATGTACCTGTATACTTTTTGTTTAACAGGAAACGGTTTAGTGTAGATTTTTGTATCGATGCATTTAGTTGGTACACCTTAGAATAATGGTGCATGGTAGATCAGATGTACGTTTATATTTTCATTAAATACTTGTCTGATAACTCCATCTCGTCTAATCTCGACAATGGGTTAGGACTTTGCTATCGTGGTTTGATTGTGTTATTGATTTTTGTTACGTTGATCTTAAGGAAAAATTCACTTAACCAATCCTTTGACTTCCTGTGGGTTTCCTCATTCTACATGCCTCACAATTGATTTGGTTTTCGTCCACTGTGATAATCATTCCTATACTCTTTTAAAATGAACCAACACTGAATAGTTGGCGCTATAATTGCGATTGTATTGATGCCGTTCGTGACACATGTTCCTTAGGTTTCATGACCCTGGTTACTGTTGTGGTAGTCGTCTAGGTTTGAACTGCTTGACAGTATCCAAGACACAGATGACTGCGTAAATTACACGAAAGTAAACAGGTGTTGGGTAAGTGCTGGAAAGTTAATTAGTTAGTTTTCATACCGTAACGAACAAACTGAACTCTTCATCATGTTATGAGTTAATCGATAACAGTCGATAGTCATCTGCTGTTGGTTTCGGTTTGCCTACGGGTGTTTTCACAGACTTATTCGACAACTCATTTACATGAGAGAGTGCACCGATCTGTTGTTGAATTTGTGAACTGAAGACACACTGTTGGCTGAATAAATATGGCACATATATGTCAACATGTGTAGGACTGATCTTACTCATTATAATCACTAGCGTAACGGGAAGCTGATGTATGCATAACAAACAATTTCTGCGGTTCTTAAATGCCTTTCCTTCGTCTGGGGTTCGGACAGCACTATACAATCACATAAACAAACATTTCACTGTTCACCTAATTTTAAATAGATCGGGTACATATTACAGTCGAACCTCGATAGTAGTGTCTGATGCCACTCGACTCTGGCCAATTGACGCTGTTGGAGTGGTAATCGAACCCAGCTTGTATCCCTCTTCCAGGTTGTGACCTCCTATTATGAAGATATAATAAACAGCCAAATGTTATAGTTTGTTGTACTCACGTTAAACAAAACGTGGGTTTAACTTTTGTACGTTTATAAGCATTATTTTTTTGTCTGCTCTGCGAAGTCACGCCCTATCTGAATTGAGTGATTCTACATACCTGCTTGCGATGAGAAGCCTTTCTGAAGAGTCCCTACTGCATGAATCTCGGATGACTTTGCTTGTGGATTCGATAATGAACGAACGGTCTTTTTTCCCTATTCTCTACCCCTCATTTCTTTTGGATTAGCCACACTGGCTAATTCGGTATCAAATTAGGGCCACATCATCAGTACTCGACAATGGACATCCATCTGGCTTATTTTTTGTTTGTCGCATTAGTGTCCGCTTACTACGGTAGCACGAATGATTAGGTGGTCGATCGAAGGGGGAGGGCATCATTCAGGCAAGCAAACTTAGCGGTGGAAGTGGTCCATTTTCAAGGGGGCCTCATGTGTAAAGCTTTAACGTTAAACGACTTCAGACTGTACTCACCAAGTTTGCCTAACAGCTCTGGTAGGGACATTGATTGGCACACGCTTTACTGGTTTGTATGTCATGAAATTGGCGCTTATAGCGAGCTACCGTTACTGGATAGGTGGCACCGTTACTGAGATCCGGATTAATGAATGCGTACACTTTTAGTAGAGAATCTGATAAAATGTCATCACATAATAGATATCATCATATCTGACAAAGGTGACACCAAGGTCATATATTGTTAATTTATTCCCACTGGCCTTGAACCTGTCCAGAAGCTGCTGTGACTCCGGACGCCGCTCACCTAAACTGTGACGTACGGTATCTCTGAAAGAAGGAATGCTGGCAAACAGGATGAAAAACTGACAAAAAACACCTGAGTGGGAGAACTAGACATGGTTATGAATGCAGAGAAACCGCTGGCCGCGAAACATTGCTATCTCGGACAGCGTTTATAGCCAGCGATTTGAACGATTACGAGGGCCCCAACCGGGCAGATAACACCTACCCACCATTCAATGGAACAGTAAGTCTTGTTACATAAACACAGGCGTCCTCTGGCTTCGGTGACAGGCCAATCCGAATCCGAATTGTGACAGGCTACTCCGAATCGGAGGTCGCCAACCGGTCTCAGTATATAATGCCCGGTACGGTAAACGCTCATCTGACCTGCGGCGTACGTCGCACAACAACAGCAGGTTGTGCAACGTTGATCACTTGGCCAATTGATCGCGGATTGCTGGCATCACGGAATACGCACCGGCGAACGACCGTATTGCTCACACGTTCATTCCACATAATGCGAGCTAACTGGCGGAGACAACGATGGTTAAACACAGCAAGTCTGTTGATATCTTCATTGCTAACAGGCCACGTTTCCGAACCATAGAGCAAAACAAAACGCATACAAACATTATATACTCTCCCTTCCGGCGCACTCGTGTCGATGCTATCCTAGCCGACATTTTATCAGCAATGTTACAAGCTGATGAGATAGGGTTACCCAAATAGGAAGAAGTGTCCACATTCTCAAACGAATTGCTTGTAACAAAGAAGGCGGGAGTGAGAACGTTTCAGTCTTGAAGCAGCACTTTGCACCTTGAAGGTGTGAAGCGCATTCCACACAAACCACACTCACCTTGTTCAGCATGGTCTGTATGTCTTCGGCAGAGGGGCTAGGTAAGTCAGTGTCACCAGCATACTCAAGATCCGTCAACCTAGCTCCAAGAAAAAGCTCAACGCTAAACTCACTGGACTCCTGGAGCGCACTTTTTGGAATATCGTCCATGACAACAGTGAACAAGAAGGGGGAAATCGTCCTTAGGCCCAAAAAAGCACAACCATCGGCTGCCTGTCACAGTGTCGATTGTCTAAGATCCGTCGCAAGGTAAAATGTTATCAATGCACCCTCCAACGGACCGCAATCCTGCCTGTTCTCCATACATCTGAATTTCTGTGGGCTTAGTGACCCGATGTAATATAAGGTCAGTGGGTAACTCTGGCACAACAGACACCAAAATGTGTGGTTGTGACCCCGTTTAGTAAACTGAGGATTATTGTTGATAAGCCTCATGCAAGATGTATCTGTTCAGTTCCCCATACCGTCTGAAAGAGTCTTGTCAGTTCTGATATTAACCCCTCTCTTCATTATTCTTGAAAAGAGAAGGATAAAGAAGATCTGGTGCAAGAGCCTTGTTACGCTTCAGGGCCACTTCTGCTTCCGATGGAGAGCCGTCTGGAACATAGTGACTGACCATTCAGGTCCCATCGTTTGCATTGTCTGGTTGAAGCCAGTCAAACGGTTCCTCAGCATGTTCAGCCCACTTATTAACTCTGCGCGATTGGCTAATGACAAGTGAACCATCTTTCTCGCATATAGTCTCATTCACACCGATTCGACGGCCAGTAAAACCACGGACCAGGGATTAAAGTTTTCTGCTGCTGTCAGGAGAAAGGTGGTTCGATCAAGTGGTGTTCACAGTCTGTCCGCAAGCTTCCAATCAGCTTGCCTTTAGGTTCTCCTCATAATCAGTAACAGGTGGAATCGACAGACGCTTGTTCGTGAGGTCTATCGACGCGACAGAAATCCAGCTCTGTCGCAACTGCACGGCTCCTTTTGTATTTACCGTTACACAGCAAGTTTTCATAGCTGCTGCGATTTATTCCCAGTGATCGTTAGGTTCTCGTAACTAATTTGAACTGAACAGTTTACTCGCCAGTGTTTTCTGGTAAGTTGTCTTGACAGTGTCCTCGCTCGGATGCCAGTTAGTTAGCTTGCATTTGCAAGTGTGTGATCTATAGGAAATTGACAAAACAAGACGGGCACGCACAACAGCATGATCCGAGGCCGGGTGGTTGCTCCAACATGCACGACAGCCGTTAACAGAGCGACGCCTCCTGTAGCTGACTGCTATTTGATCGAGTTGTGTCCACGGCTGAGAAGCACATAGAGGTCTCCGTGTAACACAATGACTTTTCCTTTGTTGGAATACGATGCTCGAAATATAGAGACCCTGAGCTGCCCGCAGCTGCAATAGTCTTTCACCATTGTCAATGCGTTATACTCGGACACCAAACATTTCTCTCAGCCGCTCCTCTTTTAGAGAATGAAGACTGCTGAGCATTAAAATCGGCGACTAATATGGCGAGGTTACATGGTTCATGAGATCGACGAATGTGTCGTAGAATGCATCTTTGGTAGCATCCGAGCAGTTACCCGGTGGAGCGTACTCGGATATAATGGACATACAACGTTTTTCTGATTTGCCATGACAGACTTTTATTGACGCATTGAATCTGATAACGTATAAGCGACTGTGCACTGCGATTCAAGCGAGCAAACATTCTGCTCTGGAACTCGGTGCGATTCTCAATTCAGCTTGACCACGGGATTCAGTTTCGACATCACCAGAAACCCTGAGAAAGAAGCGTTTGAATCGACAGTTATCTAGAGATTATCGCAAATGAATAACGATGCTAGAATTGTAGACTCGTGTATTCAATACACGGCACACATCACGCTCCACACTTGAGAGTGTACTTGCTAGAGTAGCTTGTTGACCGATTTGTCGAATAGTACAGACACTGAGAACGCCAGTGTGTTAGTTTTTGGAAACAGTTGTCATTCTGGGGTACAGGGAGGATACAAAAATTGTGGATGAGAGTAAAAGAAGCTGACAGTTTATGATTACTGTCACTGTGGGGAAAACGATAACTTTGGATTCCTCCTGATTGTTTGTGTCGCGGAAAGAAGTTTACCTAAGAAACTCTACCGCGAGTTTGTTTCAAAAATCTTGAGCTGCGATACAGTAAGAGGTACGGTGTTCTTGATGAGCCCGTACCCGGGACCGTTGGCTAACGGTCTGAATTATTCGGAATTGAAAGTGTTGTCTAGACCAAGGGCACAGTAAATAGAACACTGATGTCTGATTCTGATCACTGCTTAGTGCACTTGATGTATTCGAATCTACATCAGATTTCTGATTGATACCCGAAGGTCTTTGTGTCATGTAGGATAATACACCGGAGGTCACGGCCAACCGTCGGATGATCAGAGTGTTCTTTTGTTTTACGGTACTCTTTCTAACACCCTTCTTTCTCAATAGGTTGATCACGGTGCCACAGTTATGGGAGCATTTCTGTCGTATAATCATAGGATCGTGCCATATATCCTATGCAATCAATAATGTAACGTACATACTAACTTTTTCCTCAACTGCTTTTCGTCTGACTGTCTTTCTTTTCCTTATGAAATGACAGTTTTACCTGGTAGGATCCAAGTCCTAGTGAGCAAGTCCTGCTAATTGATGCAATCACGTCAAGTTGGCACAATAGGTCAATGAATATTGCAGATTGAAAAAGAATTACTTATGTAGGTGAAAGCAAAATTACAACTTCAATGGGGAATAGGAATCAAAAGATGAAGTAAACAAGTATTTTTACCTGATGAGAAACATATCATAACGTGAAAATCAATGGACTTTGGATTGGACATACACCGTAGTCCAAGACCTCAAGAGTCTATTTGGCATGTAGTAGCTGGGATTGACTCATCGTCATGCGAGCTTACAAGGCAATTGGCAATACTTTGCAGCCATTAACCGTAGTAGTAAGTAATACTTACGTGAACTTTTTGGGATTCGAACGGAGAATTACACCGATATCTGTCGAACATGATAAAGTTCCCGTTATTTTTCACATTCCATCGCTATAGACTAGTACGTCTAATGATAACAGCGTTAGAAATAACCAGGCAATGATTGTCAGTCGATACCACTACGAATGAGAGAACGAAATCGAGTATCGGTATAAGATAATGGTAGGGCTAGCTGTCAACTTGTGATCTGCATTTTTAGTCCAAGCTTATCTTTCTAATAACGAAAACTGAGTGTGTGATGGCGAATATTTCTGCTTTACAAACTGTCTATTTAGAAGGCTTTGAGTGGAAAGTTACAAAAAATTAGTTTGACCGACCACGAGAATACTTTTGTGATCGCAAAGCAAGCCCCTAACTAGTACTGTTTTTGCAATAGGGTATGTATATGGTAGGAATCGAGCAGTGGTCAGCTATTTCTGACCCATATAGTGAGACAAAGCCTGATGACTACCCTTCATCGCCAAGTCACAAATCATCCTATGCAGACCTGGATATTTGTCAGAACATTATACCACAGCACAACCAGAGGTTAGGCCAAAGAGAAGTAATGTTTACCCTAGTGAAACATGGTTATCGTAAGAAATTCCGCAAAAGCTGTTATAATAAGATTTTCACTTACTGAAAAAGGTGGAACTGCACAGACGTTTCTCCGTACAAACTAGTGAAACCATGATCGACTATAAGGATATTGAGGCTATTTTTCTATCCTGTTGTATCCTGAAGACCTCTTACTAACTGGGAGAACCATTAACTGCATATATAGAACTAACTGCTTATGCACCTGAAATATTCAACAAATCACACAAGAGCCCAAATTCGGTTTAAACGAACATCTAAGAAGGATCATGAGTTCATATAGAAATCAAACTGAATATGAAATCCTGTTCAGCGATTCCGCAATCGCTGGCCTCTCGCCTGACACATGCTATTCAGTTATTCTGGAAGATGTCTAAACAGCTTGTTATGCTGGCTAGGGCTATGCAGGAGCGTTTGTTCACGGAGACCATTGAAATTACAAAATCCAAATGCACCGTCAGTGGACTTAATAACTGAACTTTCTGGCACGGGATAGTCTACGGTGGATCCATCACTTTGACTTGCACTGGTGGCTGGTTGGATCGACCTTGTAAAGGGATCAAAGAATTGTGGATAAAGGTTGCAATTATCTCTTGTTCTTCTTCTCTAGTTTAATTGACTCTGTAGGTCTTATATCTGTGTCTGTTTGTATCGAATCCATTAATGTTTTTCCTCCAGGTGAGCTCATTTTTCCAGTTAGTAGTAACGGGCACATAGTAATGATGATTGTACATTAAACCTGCTACTCGTTAACTTCAAACTTACATAATAACTCACATCTTACTCATCTCAAATACCCTCAGATTTGAAAATAGTTCACTAGGTTTGAAGCAACTTGTGAGTCAGAAGAGAAACGTCACCAACAAACACAATTTCCGAGTGCAGATGAGTGTGTACAAAACCTCTGAATTTTCACTCGGTCGTAATCATATTCAGATTGATCACATTGTCCATTTTGTTAACTCCAGTCGACAACCGTTTTCTCGGATTCACATGGTTGGTCTTATCTATCCTGTTGATAAAGATTGAAGTACTTGATTTTTCCTAGTTATCCAATTGCGAAAGCTGAGAACAAACGTTGCTTAAAATTTCTCATCACATTGATAATCTTTTTCCCATCTATCTCTTCTCTTCTTACTCTCATCTTTATTCAGCCAGTGAACTTTTGATTACATGGAATTAAGTAGAACTCTTGTGATAACGCAGACTATCAGAAATGTTGATGATAGTGATAGAACAATTTCTAAACGATCACCGCAGTTATTTATTTCATTCTGGAAGTAACAAGCAAAAAATCGTGTTGAAATGTTCATTTATAACCGACCATGATGTCGTGTGAATAATGTAGCAATTCGGTTGGCATTTCAATCGATCTTTGGTTCGATTATTTTCTATCTGTCCAATAAACAGTTTGTTTTTGGCAAATGTTTTGATGTCCCAAAGCTTGCTCATTGTGGAATTTGTCCCAAACACGAAGACAACACACATTTCACTATTTTAAACAGTTTGATAGGTGTTGCTTCATCGTCAACCACATTGAATTTGATCAGACCCGTTTGGAACTGTGTCGCCTGATATACTTTGCTCCTCCTGGTTAACCAAACGAACTACATAGTTCGTTGTACAACAAAAAGAATGAAAACCAGCCGAGGATAAGAAATTTTATTATTTAAAACTTAATGTCATAAGAAGAGATGTTGTGAACCAGTTACGTAATGTTGCTCTCTGGAATGTGCATCCGAAGGTAGGATAAATGAGCCAGTTTTACGTACTGGGATATTCACCGAGCTTTGCGTTTGGGTTGCAAACATTTCATCATCAAATGTCGTGACATCATCAGTGCGTAAGTGTTTCAGGGTGTATGTTTGAACGTTTAAACCCTTGTAATCCATAGGTCAGGCTCGGCGAACGTCTCAATACGTAAATCTTCAACCTGAGCTACGAAAAAAATCAACACTGTTCCTAACTATCAAAAATGCGGCGGTTGACTGGCTCTGTCACAGTGTCACTTGTGAATGATGAACGAATGAATACGGATTTCTTTTACATCGTGATGGCCGAATTCTGTGGTTTGGTTACGACCATGTTTTCGGTTATAGAACGTTCGTGATAGGTATTTATTCAACACGTTGGTGGCTGTTCGGATTTCTTGGTGTAGTGTTTTTGTTGTGCAAAGTTTGATTACTTCACTGGGAAAATTTCAAATGGACTTTCACTTACACCTAAGAGACAGAGCAACATCAAAAGTTGTCACACCCACGTTCTTTCTCAATAAGTAATGCTTTAGTCTTTCAAATTGAACATCACTCACAATTGATCGCAGCTATCGTATTCCCATAGACTATCCAGTCGGCTCATCTCGAAAAAAAAAGCACTAGATTCGAGTTTCGCTCTCATTAGAGCTCGTCAGTAGTGCATATCATCGCCACTGCCGGGACTTGAACCACGGACACGCTGGTCATGAGGCAACTGTGTTTACCACTACGCCATTGACCTCACGTTAGGCACGACCGAATTATCATATGTGAACGCTCAACCACTTTCGCTGGTGAGTAATGATAAGGTTGCCCGATCGCCTCGAGAGGAGACACAGTTACTGTCTGTTAACTCTAATCGATGACCCCTCGACTAGGACTTCTCTCCAAGTTGAAATCACAGAAATCATTGATTTGTTGAGCGGTATTTGATTACTGATGAGTAGTAGGGGATTTTGATTTTCATATAGATTGAGCATCACCCACAATTGATCGCAGCTGTCGCATTCCCGTAGACTATCCAGTCGGCTCATCTCGAAAAAAAAGCACTAGATTCGAGTTTCGCTCTCATTAGAGCTTCAGTTTTTGTTTATGTCTCTGACACATCAGTCGATAAGTTGAATCAGTGAATTGTTGATACCGTTCTGACCGCTTTTCAGTTATTGATCTGTGGGGCACAAACATTGTGAATGCGGATTTCAACACATATCGCATACAGTGCATATCGATACCGCCTTAAATCCAATTCGATCTGTTACTGACTGCCCAATCAGTATTCATTGATTTCAGTTTTTGCGACGAACTGATTGTCTGATATCAGCACGTCTTTGTGTCTGTTGTAATGTGACATTTGCTTAACCGACTAATTCTACTCTGTATCCTTTCTAGCTAAAACAGTTGGAAGTTATCAGTAGTCCCGAAAGCATTCCTCCTCCGTGGATGACGAAGTTGCACAACACGAGGACATTCTGGCGTCAGTCATCAGAACGATCATGGAGCACTATTGGGACTCCAGATTCTGGACGGCATCCAGACGATGAAATTCTACCCACACATGCTGAAGAAGATCTTAGTCTGAGTGTCGACCATCGAATTGATTCCGAACAGTCTTTATCCTCTGAGTGTATGCAATTGGGACACCCAGCAACACATAGCCGTTCCGTATCTTCAGAACACGTTTCACAGCCGCGCCGTATCTCCCTGCTTATAGAAATACTGTCCGAACTGAATGTTCTTGCGGAGCAAGTACTCACGCACCACTCGGAAGATGTGTTTGACGATTCCGAATCGTCCAACATGTTCGATTACCCTCTGGTTTCAGATCGATGTAAACAGATCTTATCTAAACTAAGTATGTTATGCGAGGATGGTGAAGAAGAGGAATTACCTGACTCGGATTTACCCACCACCGAGACTAGACTTTATAGCTCGCGAGTTCCTGTAGTGGTAAGTACGCATGCTTTTTTGGTTGGTCTTTTATTAAATGTTTCTAGAATTATGACAAGACTCTAACTTACGAACCTTGGTTTTTTTTTATAAAACTATTCTTGTTACATCCGACGGTGATTTTAGACTCTCTGTGGTCAATCTGCCGAACAACGGGATGATATTTGAAACAGGATAAGGCTTCCAGGTTATACAAATAACTACTGTTGAAATTCATTAGCAGCTATCTAGCTCGCGATATCAGAGTCTTAACGACAAACACCTGCCATTCACAAGTTCGCGGATTCGAGTTCCGGTTATGACGATCTCGTTCGTTTCGGTTCGGGCGGCCTGAGGGTAGCCAGTCCACATGTGATCTACTCTTTTGTCACATGTCTGATGTTTACGAAGATAGCAATTGTGAAAAGGTTTTCATATAAACCATGATTTGGAAATCGGCAGAGTTATGGGAATATTCATTTGCAAGATATAACGAGTAATGCGTAAGAATAGTTACTATGCCGTTTATGGGGATGTACGACAAACTGAGGTTTTTTGTAAAAACTGATGTGATTTAAGGCAAGTGAAAAAGTTTCATTCAGCCAGGTCAAGGGACGCTTTTTGTTTTTACAGCATAGTTATAAAACGTCACGTCAGAGTTTACTAATGGGACCCAGACACAGCAGCAGCACGTACCTCAGACTCTATGACAAAACGGTTAGGTTCTGAACAGTCTTCCAGTGATTTGTGAGCAGCCAGGTGCTGTTGCCCCTTCTAGCCATAGCGCAGGGACGATGGGGCCGAACGACTTCACTGAAAATGCACATACACCCCCATCTTACGCACAGTCAGCCAATCTGGCTGTGGTTTCAACGTTGTGTCGCGCCCGTGCGCTCATCTGTCTCGGTTGGATGTCGTGCCCGTTGGGTAAGCCCTTTGGTGTGGACTCTGGATTTTGGCGCCCATTTCACAGTTTCGGGACGTACGGTTCCAGTGCCTTCTTTACTCCAAGCCTGTGTGGCTGTCACACACAGATCTGATATACTGGACTGGATTGGCGACTCCTCTATTGCAGTTCATCGTGCGATCCGCAATTTGCCCTGCCGTTTGCATTGGTATCACCTGGGTTCATCGTTTTGGCACAAGTCAACACATCTTCCTTAGCTATGAAGTAAGGGTCGCCAACTGTTTATTTGAATGCTGAATCCACCGTCAATGCAGTAGAAGGTGATAGGAATTTAGCTTAATGTTAGATTGAAACAGAGAAAACTGATAATACCGTCTGAAGTCTGGCGTCCCACCATAGCCGTTCAGGTCACTTTAAGTAAACTGAGACATCTCATCGATCCAGTAAATTTCTTTAGTTTCTAATGAGTGTGCTAGCCTCTTCGATTCAACGCGATGCAGTAAACAGCATAGTAAGCGGTTTACTTGATGTTCAGTGGCAGCAACAAACGAATACGTGTGCAATCCAAACGTGACCAACGTGTATCCAACTCGTCTACTTGTTATACGTTGGACCTTTCCATGCAACTAACAGTTGGCAAACTATTGGATTTTTATTGTCCGAACAGGCTATACCGGCTATGTGGCTGTAATAATGCGGTATGTCCTGAGAAGCCTGTTGTTATGATAAGGTCTTCAGATCTCTTTTGTAAATCAATGGTGAATTGAGCAGCCTCTCTACGTTCAGACGTTAAGTAAAATGTCGAGACTCACAGATAGCTCCAAATCAAAGTTGTATAGTCTGAAAGAAACGTTTAAAATTCATAAGACGATATACTGATGTAGCGAATAGGTGTCCAGTAAAACACAATCTTTACTATCCAACTAGCTGGACGCCATGCTACGCGCTCGCTCGCGTTTATGAGTCACAATTCCGGTCCACAACACCCCCAGTTTCCGCTCACATGTCGTGTGCACTTCGGCCCGGTTTGTATGTGATCGGCGCCTTCTATCGGGTGGTTTTCCGCCTGCTATTCCTCGTCCGTTATTCGGATCTCGTTGAGCGATGGCTCGTCGAGTTGTCCATGTTGTCCTCGCTCCGCTTGCTGTAGGCTTATGGACATGCCTCCTCGTCGCGTTGACATATTTGGCCAAGTGTTGGAATATTCGCATTTCCGGTTTGATAATCCACCACACCCATAGCAGGCTTCACAGAGAAAATATCAGAGGAGCGATTAATCAAAATGGGCCCCATCAGATTAACTCAGAGGCAGGGTAGTTGTAGAGCTGTCATCATGGAGGAATTGTGGATGTGCACTGGATTAACTGAAAAAAGGCCAGATTAGACGAAGTGGAGAAGGGTAAAAGTCGAAATCTATTGAACGTGTTAGAAAACTCTAGAGCGGTGGTATTGGTTGGGTTGCTTTCATTCACTACGTCTGTTTGTTTATTCGATGCAGTGACTCCGTTGACTACGTTAAACGATTCTTTTCAAAAAGTTAGTTAGTTATTGGTCCGTAATCCGTAAGAGTTCATTCTCGATATTGACATAGATGTACTGTAGTTGTCGAGTTGGTTACCATACTCATTTTTCGAAAGTATATGAAACGGTACATCTCTTTCAAGCATTGAGAAACTTTTCCATAAAGCAAGAACGCGTACGAAACTGGCTGAGCAGGTTAACCGGATCTTCAACACATTATCCTAGTATCATTAAGACAGCAAGATCCGATCTGAAAGGCTTCTCCTCACGATGCTTAATAAGGTTCCGGTGAACCTCGTGTGGTGGGACGAAAAGTGAATGGACAGTGGTACCAAGCTATCTACTCACATGTGTCGTTCACAACAGATTTCACCACACTAGATCCGATATAGGTCTTGAAAACGTTTCTCCATTAAGTGACTGATAAATTCCAGTAAATTCGATTTCTCTGGTGCGTTAAAATAAATGTTATTGCAGTTGGAATATGATAACAATGACCGCCTGAAAACAGACAGCAAGAAGTGCGAGGATGAAAAGTTGTTTTGACTCTAGCAAATGACAGGTGATCTATATAGAGTGTGCAAATCGTGTGTTGCGAAAGGGCAGCAGTGTAAGGAACAAGACTTGCTTTCTACGTCTGACAACCATGCAAGTTAGAACACAATAAGTATGAAAACAGTAACCAGGGCGAGTAAGAAAGTCGGTCAACTGTGGTTATGTTTGGCTAGCAGTTCCGCAATCGTCGTTCCAAATTGCAAGCTTGATTGATTGATAACATGTTTTGGACGGAAAATGATACATGATTGAACGACAATATAGGTTGTTTCAACTGTCGTTTTGAGTTTCCTTGTGATAACTTTGGCCGTAGTGTTTCCTTTGGAAAGGAGACTTGTAAATGCAAATTTCTTATTTACCAAAGGTAATTCAAGTTTAAACTCTACCCCCTTCATCGCCTTGTGAACAAAATGCACTGAGTAGCCATTCGGCGTGAACATTTCTGGCAGATAATCTAGGTCAGCTTGCAAAATGTCAGGGGTGCAAATTTCTAACGCTCTACCCGTCAGACATCGCTTGAGGTTTCGCTTTTGATTTAGCGGAACAAAACTGTCGAAATGAATGTATTGGCCACTCCAAGTGTGTTTCCTGTACAATTCGTTGGACTGAACGATCTTCTGTTCTTAACATGCCAACACACAAAAAAATTAATTTGGCCATAGTTTTCTGACTGTTTGGTGAATTTACTACTGTTAAAATCTGTCACAACTTTGTTAATGGTAGAATCTTCATTGAGGACACAAGAAGTATGATCGAAGTATCGTTTATAAAATGTGAACTGATCATTAGTTACACCCAGTTGGTTGGTCTCCACTTTGCTCATGAGTACGGTAGCCAATAGGGAGCCCATAGGCGAGCCCATTACCACTCCATCTCTCTCTGTCGTTAGATTGTATTGTTAAATAGAATTTGAATCTTACTGTCGTAAAGTATCAGCAGTTCTCTTACCTCATTCTTTGGGGGTACCCACATGTTTACTGTTACGTTCTATCTGGTCGCATTGATAGTCAATGGTCACTTGTACAAGCAAGTTCGTAAATAGCGCAGCGACATCGAATTAGACATTGTTGGATTGTTTAGGTTCAAGGCTTGGATGAACTGAGACGTGTGCAGGAGACCATGCTTTGCTAGGTCCAACCTGATAATACAGTACAGCTTGTCACCTTTGTCTACTCAACATGGTACGTATAATTGTTACTTGTAATTGCACCGAACTCGACTCTCATGGCTGACCCTGGAACACCGTGTGTATCACGTGGTAGATTATTAGTATGCAAACGCCGAGCTGCAACTCAGCTTTGTAATGCGAACAGAACAACACGAATGAAACATTGACTATTTGCAAAGTGCGATCAATGTTAATTCCAATCGTCTGTTATGTTCCTGTTTTGGGTCATTTTTCGGCCGATAGCCTAAATTATTGGACAACCACTGTCTGCCAATTCTACACAGTCTTCCCGCAAAAATCGAACTTGATTATCAGCACTGGCTTACATTCACAAAGCGAGCGAACAAAGCATTTTAGTGCATGATCCAATTAAAAGAAACGAGATCGTGCAACTGGCGTGCCAACCGATTTGCTTTCATATCACAATGACCTTGCCATTCGCGTGGATTGAAGTCTGTACGTGGTCCTCCGACTGATAGTCAATCTGGTATTTGGACAAACCCGTGTGGCAGACCAGACGCATCGGTAGGCGACACATCACCGCGCTACGACATGTGCCTTTCCAGGTTGGACGACGAGTCGAACGTTGATCACGTGAGGCGGCTTTCATATAGTCGTATTTGCATTAACTCGCGCTTTGCACCCATCTGGTGTTAGTGAGTTGATTACGAAATCAATCAATATCTGAACCACGCTGAAAGCGTATTTTTGTGAGAAAAGCGTTCATTGAAGTGGTGGGCACTTCAAAGCGAGCAGCTTGAATGTAGCAAGTTGAACAGTCTTGTAACGAAAATAGATGCTCAGGACAGATTTCTACTACACTTCCAGTATTCCAGTAGTCGCAGGTTTCACGGTTATAACGTTCTCTATTGACTAGGGCGGTTTGATCAGACGGAGCTTTATCACTGAGTTGAGACGTGTTTTCTGGAGGGAAGAAACGTTCTGAGAACTGATGAATCGGTTAATCTGAGGAAACTTGATCAGCCTTTGCCACTTAAGAATGGTTCGTTTATTTACTTGACAACAGTTTTGCACGAAGTGTATCATTTCTCTGGGACTGCGTGTTTACTTGTTAGGAAGGAGAAGAAAAGCGAATTCGTTCGTTCGTGGAGTATCTAAAAGAGGTGTTTTTATCCGAATGCCTTTGAAAGTATGAACACTTCACTACTTGATTGCTCGTGGCTATTGTTAAATGGTGCATCACAAACTTGAGACTGGTTATGGACAAATGTTTACATCTGAGAAGAATGAAGTCATTTGAAAGTAGATCTTATAGTAAGTTACTCTTTGATTTCCGTAAGTAGTGATGAATCACGCAGACACATGTGCACTGCCAACAATGATGTCACTCACCTGTGTTGCGATCTTGTGAGTTATACCTCGAATTGCCTAGTGTTCCTCTTCTTGTCGATCTGAACGGGATAACCTGGTCCAGTTAAATCAACACGAGAAGTCGTATCATCAAAAAATGCGATGTTATTTTAGTCAATCTTACATGTTTCAGCTGGTTACACTATCGATGGTGTCGCCAGCTGCAGCAACCAATACTGTTTTCCTTCGCACAAAACTCGACGTATTTCTCTTCAGTGCTTTGGTTTGAATTTTCGGATCTTTGGTTAACCTACCTTCAGGGTATCTAGTAAAACACTAGCAATTATTTCGGTTCGAAGAGTATGAATAATCGATTGGATATTGGACGGTTTATGGAGAACATCTTTTCCGTGTAACCGGTCCGGTGAAATGAATAAGTGGACTGAATAGTTCGTATAAACAGGGACAAGAGAACGATTAAATATGAATGGCATATTTTTCACTCAGAGAATGACCTCATGTGCATTAGCATGCGAGGCGCCGATCGGGATAAAAATGAACTAAACCGCCGACCATTTGACACGTTTGAAAATTTGAATTAATATACAAGTGCGGCTTTAACACACGCAGTCAAACAGCGTGAACATCAAAACTATCACAATAGAATGAAGAAGTGTCCGATCTATTCTTACCTTCAGGAGGATTTTATTTACTGCGTGCTGAACTGGGCTATTGGTAAACTTGGTAAACTTGATGGACAATAATTAATTTTTTCTCTGCTCCAACTTTGTCTCGTTCCACTACCTTACAAAACTGAAAATAATGTATCTATCAATTTATATTTCTTTCTTAAAGCACTAAACTCAAAATCGTAGATCTTTAATATAAGGACTACAGGCCCGCATGATCATTTTCAGGTGTGGGTGGATTATGAGGATGAACATAATTGGAAGCACTTCAAAATGGAAGATCCCACAGATTCTGCCTAAACTATTCGGAGTTATTTGTGCCCTTTCAGCCAAGGCTGTATAATTTGTGAGCGGACTCAAACTGTTTGCCACATAAATCCTGTTCACATACTTGCATGAATAGTTACTGTTAGGAGACGCATCTCCTAACGAAGCAGCAAAGGTGATCGATCCGGCTTCGAGTTCATTGATATGTTTTAACTCACTCAGTCCATTAAGCTCAATTAGATTGCAGCTGCGCGATCGAACGCATGTACATTATGTGAACTGTTCTCACGTGTGCACTTTTTAATGCCCCTCTGTAAAGTGATTCGTTCTCCGTTGGACCTATAAATGTAGAGCCTCTGTGGCCTAATGGACTCACCTCGTTTTTTCTTCCAATAAACGCGGTTCCGCACCCATTCTTC
The DNA here is from genome assembly GCA_014338405.1 of Paragonimus skrjabini miyazakii. Lineage (NCBI taxonomy): Eukaryota > Metazoa > Platyhelminthes > Trematoda > Plagiorchiida > Troglotrematidae > Paragonimus > Paragonimus skrjabini miyazakii. Next base: position 100,924 of record JTDE01022195.1, read on the forward strand.
TTCTCGGTTCTAGGGACAAACGATTGAGCCCGTATTAAGGGACGATCCAATATTTACATGGCGGGAATGATGGTGAATGTACGTCGAAATTGAACTGCAAGTTATTTTCTGTGGACCACCGCCTTAAACAGCCCAACTTGTTCTGTACATTCTTGCACAAAATGATGGACAGGGTGATTTTCCACATTCAGGTAACGTAGGACATACAGTACAGTGCACACCATGGTAGTCCAAACAATTAGTCAAGGACCGTGTACACCGATTAGCCAGCTCAGACCTGATATTAAAAGGGAAATGCCTTTGAAAATTGACTCGCTGCACCTTTATGTGTGTGCACACGGTTCGCGATTGGGTCGACTGGGTTGCAGTGTCATTGAGAGAGTGGTTAATTACGGAAGAAAAACAACATATGGCCAGATGCTAACAGTTCATTTACTAATTTCAATTGCGAACGTAAAACATTAGATTATCTAAAGTATGCGGGTAACTTGGTTGTTCTTAACCGTCCAACCGAATAAAGGAAAATCTTACGTAGTCTAGGCGCACTCATAGGCTGTGTATTAGTTTAATCAGGAAGTATGAAATCAATTTGTAGTTGCTCTGAATAGAGCATTCCTTGTTCACTGGGAAGGTGTGGGTTTATGGTTGTGGCCTCATTGTTTCATCATTCATCGCCTGTATACAGCATCGTTCGGCATGACCAACACAATTAACGCAATGGTCTCCGGTGACGACGCACATAACAGAAATGACTGCTCTTTCCAGGGTCCACATTCTCCACTCCTGTTGACTTTGCACACCCTGAGGATTTCCGTTTATTATTGTTTTGTGGTGCACCTGCAGTTGCCTTTTGACGCTTGCTTTCACCATACTCCAGACATTCTCAGTTAGAATCAACATTGGTCAATAGGGTGCCAGTCGTAAGAGTTGTCCTCCATTATATAACTCCTCAGTAAGCACACTTTCCAGATCAGTGTGAGACGGTGCGTTATCGCATATCAGCACAATGTCAGACATGGCTGTACTGATCTTCATCTGATCCAGCAGGGTTCTCAGGAAGCCCTTGCAATCGCTGCTGTTGTATGCGCCCCGCCTCGTCGTATAGTTTACTATAGGGCCTGATATCATAGCTCCAGTCAACTGGAAATTACGGCCTCGGCTATTTGTTACAGAGACACATGCCATCGTTCAATTTAATGAACGTCACATTGACCTCGTACGGAACAAATTGAAGTTCGTCTCGTCTATCCAGTAAATGGTCTTTGAATTTGCATGGTGCACCATCAGTCGATATGCAAACAGTCGCCGTAACTCGAAATTTTCATTTGAGTTCATGCCAACGGGTACTTGGCACAGTTTATTGACAGTCATACACTGGCCATCCAAGTATCGACTAATCATTGTGGCCAATAACTCTTCCTCAAACTCAGCCTTGACGCCCAATCTCAAAAATGGCAATGTAATCGTTGGACCTACGGGAATCCACTCCAACATCATAACGATCTCTGATTCTGTCAAAATCTGGCTTCTATGTCCTCTGCGAGGCTGCGCTTCTTGACAGATGCAACCCACATGAATGTGGAATTTCACTTGACTCCGTTCAGAAGGGCAACCATACGCCAGTCATCACCCCTTTCGAATGCTTCAATAATACGTCTGCGTGTTTCGGGACTGATGTGAGTGTACTTGTGTCCGCCAGCCATGTATACAAGAGAACTAGTGAGAATGTTCTCAAAAACTGGTTCACTCTCATATTACACCTCAAAGTTTACCACGACCCCAAAGCTCACTTCTACTGGACGTGAGATCCACAGACACCTCTAAACACTCGTAATCTTTTACCTGTCAAAGGAACCATTACGGTCTGCAGCTTGGTGAATTAGATGATCTGTGCTCTAATTTGACTGTTAACCCCGTTCTCATTAAGCAAAGCCGTTGACACCCCTCGAATAACCCGTACCAATTCTACGACCAAAGTAGCCAATGCGAAGTGCTCTACGTAAGATTGGTTGTTCCTTCCGGTTAGTTGGACCAATCGCGTTGTTACCATCACGCCCGAGATTCTAAGGTGGAAATTCTAATTCACCAAAGTAAATTGATTTAGTATGTGAAAGAAAATCTTGTGCCTAAAATGGAAACAGATAGATAGAAAGGTATAGAATTCGCCGGCGTAGAACAACACCAGTGATTCGAGTTCCCTAGGCAGATCAGGAATGAGCAATAGAGGTTCTAAAATAGATCCTTGCGAAATGCCGTTGTTGGCAAGGCACCACACGGACAACTGTAGATTCACCTTTACGATGACTCTACGCTCAATTAGACAATCCACAAGCTACTCGAGTGAGTGTTATTTGAGGCTTTGACTATTGAGCTTCCGTAGCAAGATTGAGTAATCAACCCTGTCAAGGGCTCTGGGAAAGTCAGTGTAAACAATGTCAATAACTAATCCTTCGTCGTCAGTCTTCGTTCAATAGTCACAAACACTCGTCAGGTTTGTGATCCATGAGTATCCCTTAATTAAGGTATACTGCACCACGATGATGGGTTCGAAGTCTTCAACACTGGACCGGAGAGACTCACATATGTGTAGCCGTGTGCACCTTCTATGTATACTCATTTATGCAGTAATTTCTCCATTATTCTGGAGACCAATGAAAGCAGTGTTATTGATCGATAGTTCCCTAGGCCATCTCTGTATCCACTTTTGAAGATAAGTGGGCTTGTTTTTCATGGTTCTCGGTAGGTGGCCGGGTGATACGAAGTGATGAAAAATATAGTTCCGCTAACTGGATGATGCAGCTTTTCAAAACGACAAGGAAAATCAGGTTTTGGTCGGGGGATTTCTGAATCAGTAGGTTCTCTGATTTTGATTTGTGACACCGACATTTAGAGTAATTGTATTTACCCATTTGTACGTAACTGCGGAGAAAGAGAGATGCTTGAGCTCCAGAATGGGTACAGAAGTTTGTGTTACCAGAGAACGGCAATGTTACTGAAACACGTAATCAACCAGTTTCTTCAGTCGCTAGACACGCCCCGACCAGTGGTCACGTTATCTATCCATGTTATGCATTCAGTCCTGTTATGTTATTCTAACCCAAGATTCTTACGGTTTGCCGAAGCAGTCGCAATCAAACAACTCAAACCAGTTCTTTGTGTTCAGAAATAACTGTTCGTGAATTTGACCCTTCCCTGGACTTAATGATCTATCCTAACCCGCTTATTGATTATCCACCCCTCTAGTTGTTTGCTAGAAAAAAACGCACCCGTGTTATCGTACATTTGGTGCTGACGAATCAATACGAAATGCTTGCATTTGCCAGTTTTCGTGTTCTAATTGCTTTGTTCAACTTTTTCAAGGGAACCGACTGTTTTAAATTCAGCCTATGTTCGAAGGGCTTTCGTGACTTGCAATTATGCACACTTACGTTTGCCAAAAATAATGGCCAACTCTGTATATGTATCAGCAAGTCTGGCGTAATTCTGAAGTTATAAAATGCTTACCCTACTCTGTTGCTGAGCCCAGATTTTTACCAAATTGGTCACGTGTCACCAACAAGCTTCGCTTTATGAATAGTCTAACTGAGGCCATCGACTATGAGCTTATTTCAGACGCTACCTTCTTCGATCTCACAAATTCGTTTGACCGATTGCTTCATAATCCACTCTTACAGGATGACATTCACGCCTGGACAGTTCCGTCTCAGGCTTACGGCAAATCCTTTTTTTCCTTCCTGTGTCGATCTTAGCGGGTTTGCCTCAAGACTCGGTCCTTGTGTCTTTATCATTTCTAATTTGTAACGGCAACCTTCCAGACGCAATCTCCGGCAACTTCTTGATGTATGCAGATGACCTTAGGATTTGAGAATTCATTGTTCCCAGCATTCTTCAAACTGACCAAGATACTGTCAAGTTATGCTCACAGGAGGGCTGTCTTTTCATCAATGACAACAAGTGTGCACACGTTTGTTCGTGAGGATTTTGGAAGCATGTTCGTAACATACTACTCAAAACTGTGTTGGTTATCAGGGTGGACGTCAAGAAATTTGGCTGTCACGTAACTTGTTTTTTTCTTTTCATGAAGGACTATTTCTTACTGAAGATGAAAATATGGCATTTCCCTTAGCTGGCCTGAAAGCCAACTAAACCACTAACTCATTTAAACTCTTTGTGGGATCTTTATCCGAATCTGCTTGAATCTGCCGATTCAGAAACATTTTGCGTTGGCCTTACTCAAGATGCGAATGCGTTGGAGTGTGTTTTATTGGGTTGCGTTGAAAGTGGTGTTTGCCTTTCGAACTTCTCTTTACTGATCTGGGCTGGAAATCCTCGATCCTTACGCTCCCTCCTCGAGTACCGAAGACTTACTGACGACCAAGTTCATATTTATTTTTCTTCTTCCTGAGGGTTTTATAGCAAGATTCTTCACCCTCAGGAGTCAGAACGCTGTACGAAGTCACAAAAAGAGTTTACGTAATTTATGGTTTCGACCTTTTGTTAGACAAAAGTCCTTTCATTGGGTATTTACCGATTAGAATATTCTACCACCAGTTGTCCTCTGTGCTTCTGTATAGCTTACTGCTTGGGACATTGTTAGACTCTAATTTACTTGGTTAAACTGTTTACTAAGCCATGAAAACTTCGTTCGCTCCCTCTCGTAAGTGATGCTATTCTTTTGTTGTCTTAAAGAATTCTGCTCTGATTACTCTTTAGGAAAACTGACGTATGTGTGACATTGAGAGAAAATTAAACGACCTGAGGGAACACGGGCTCTCAGTCTCGTGACCGTGTATCGATCAGGAAATCAATGAATCGTTATCATCATCACAGACAGCAATACATCAGTGGTTCCCATTGATGCTTAACTCCCTGATAGCTATGAAAAGGAGGCAAATCTTACATAAAAAGAGGAGACCAAAGAAAAGAAGGTAACCGATTTTCTAAAAATAGCTACGTCTATATTCAAACATTCAACATCAAGCTGCTTACACCCGGAAAATAAACAACCGGGCTATAAGTGAAGACAAGATGTCAACAGCAAGACAATTTCATGGCTTTCGTTTCCGCAAGTCATTAAGTGCACCCACTTCACAGACAACTCAGCCAAACAACAACAACATTCATGCCATTGAGCTCGGTTAGCCGCCATCTCACCTAACGTCTCCAGCCACCGACTCTGTCAGTTGCAAGGCCCCAGCCCGAGAGACGAACCCGATCTACAGTGACCAAACCCTTCGTGAACGATTTCATTTGTCTACGCCAGGTCATCATCTGTCCACCTCGCACATGACTGCAGTTGGCCTCAGTGTCCGCAAACAGTGCTCGGTTTGTCAGATGACTGACTAGCATCCTTAATACATGACCTAACCATTCAAGTTTGTGTAAACGTAATGACTGAACAAAAGAACTTGACTGAAGATCACAACCAAACACTTGCTTCCTTACGGGTTCGTTCCTTACTCGTCTGTACTACCGGATGCAAACCACTAAAGGCAGACATCAGTTATCAAACACACGAAGACGGTTCACGTTTTCTAACCTGACCGGCCTCGTTTTTCAGTCGCAAAATACTACAACTACCACTGTCATCTCATGTACGCTACCCTTAAGCCTCAAAAAGATGCACCTCTGTTTCCGGAGGCGTCCTAATTTGGCGAATACCGCCCTAGCCTTAGAGGTACGCGCATTCTGCTTTATTCCTCACGCCTCTGCCACCGCCGATATTGATCCTAAGTATACAAACCAGTCAACAACTTCCATAACTTCATTAGCCAACATTAGATCTACGTAATCACAGTGGTTTTGCGAGGGCACTTTGCATTTTGAGGCTGCAAACCTCACTTCGAAGTATTTAGCAGAACGCGAAATAGCATCTAGCATTGTTTGCTCTGCTTCAGTGTTATGAAACAACAACACTCTGTCCTCAGGATAATCCAAGTCATTCAGTCCTTCAACAGGTGGGAGGTCCGCGCCGGCATCTTGTGAGTGCCACAGACGGTCCTCCATTACTTCGTCTATGACAAAATTAAACAAAAATGGTGAAGCGGACACCTTTGACGTACACTGCCCCTGGAGCTGAAACTGTCAGACAGTTCGCCGTAAACCCTAACCTAAGCTGGAGTATGGGAACATAGTGTCCGCTGTATGTTGATATACCTTTTCGGTACACTCGTGTTTAAGTGGCCCTAAAAGTGTCGATCGATCCACTGAATCAAACGCACCTTTATAGTTGAGAAATACAACAACTGTTAACCGGTAGTAAGTACGGTGCTGCTCCACAATTTTACAAGTAGTGAAAATGTGATCAGTATATCCCCGTCTAGGACTGAACCCTGCCTGTTCTTCCTTATTGTCTGCTTCTCTAGCTGCAGTGAGTCGACGAAGTATAATTGATGACAGAACCCTAAGGATGGCTGTAGCCAAGCAAGAGCCCCAAATGTCTTTCTTGAATATGGGAACTATTATCCAGTGACCCCAGCATGGAGGAATGTTCTTCGTTTTCCACACAACGAGAAACAACTGAGTCAAGGTCTCTACTAACCGTTCTCCATATACTCCGAAAAGTCTCGTCACAAGACCATTTGGGCCAACAACCTTATTTCAACTGAAATCCAAAATATAGTTGCAAGCTTCGATTTTAGTGGGTGATGCTAACTCTACAACCCTGGTTGCAACATTGCAAGTAACACAATAGAAGCGGGAGGCCAACTGAATCGATCGTCAAGTGTTCCATCCACTGGACTTATTTTTGATGAGTGTGCCATCTACCTCACTGATAGTTTCACGGCCGACTTTGACCAGTAGCACGGGTAAGCTTGAAAAGTCTGCCTGTATTCTCTGACGCAAAAGCAATTTCCATTTCCTTAACTTTCTCCATTAACCAAGTGGGGAACGAGGGAGACAAAAGTGTGGGTGTTTCGAGACGAGGCATGATTAGCTATACCTACTGAGTGAACTGCCGAGTAATTACTAGAAACGGAGATTGCGAGGGGCCTGAAAGTTAAATTTGATACGACATTGGGGGAGGGGTCAGCAATAACATACTTTCGATTATCGACCCTGCTGCATGCAGCGGATAAGGCGACCAGGTTTATATTGCGAGACAGCCGATGCAGTATGGAACTATTGGTGTTATGAGTATTTATGATTGTTTATGGACTGACCTATTGCTAGGACGCCCAGACCTAGATAAGAGAACAATTAGGGTTGTCACTCAAAGCCTCTGGCTTAAGAAGCCTGTACCGCAAGGCAGCAGGTGGGAGGGAGTGTACCAGAACTTGTACTTCTTCCGAAAGAATATACCACCCTTCTTTCAACCCCCAATCTAGAGTGCCAGAAGACTGTTTTGTCAGACCTCTATCTGTTGGCCTGCCTAGTATAAGTGATTCTGTCGGTGTGGTCTTCACACAATCCAATTTAGCCCAATAGGTCATCGAGATGTGCACACCATCAGACCGCGCCAAGGTTCATTGTCGTTGTAACCGTAAATCACTGAACCTAAACGATGGATACACATCAGGTAAACACGGCCCATCTTGCCTACTAATCCCTAACGAAAGCTACCAGAAGGGTATTTGAAAAATGCTTGTCATGGCAACCAATGTTTACTTTACACAAACTGATCCGATTTGACGTTTTTTTAAAATCTTGGTTATATCTAAACAGTTTTTCTCGTAGTACAAACTACTTTTTGTTATATTGTTTTATCTTGAACCGTATCTCCCATTAGTTCTAATGTCTACGTTGTACTATCTCGGTTTTCTTTTCTCTGTAACTTGTAGCCAAAATATGGAAGCGCACTATCTGCCATTTGCTATCCGCTACCGCTTCACAGTCGCATCGCTTCTTCGACACGTCTTCTGGTATGTTATTTTGAAATCTTGTCCGAACTGGCTGATCTTCAGGCCGAACAACGTAAGGTCAGTTTCCTAGCTGCCTCATTCAGGCCTAGATGATTCTAATCACTACATTTTTAACTTGCTCATTACGTTCTGAAGTTCATGAAGGTATGTTTTTATTCAAACATTTGCATTTCTGGCAACTGGAGTCTATATGTCTAATGTCGGTGTGAGTATCGTAACATACAGTTTGAGGAGGATGCGAATATTTACATGTAACGCACGCCGGTCAGTTGTGTGTAGAGGATTGTATCTTTGTCTGTTGACTATCTGTTGATCCAAGGCGTTTACGTAACATGTTGGTGTAAAGATTTAGGAAGTGACTAGGTAAATCAAACATAAGTGGCAGTTCGGACTAAAAATGTGTGAGCACTTACTTAAGTTCGACCACTCCTTACACGTACTTACAGTGTTCCAGTTTTCATCCTATCGACATCATCGCATGCAATTGATAACAAACTTTTTAAGCATGGTTTTTCATAATGAGCTTACTAGTTGCTGACTAGTTTATCCAAATGCCAGCATAGCTACTGTCCAGTTGTACATTGGGAGAACAGATACGAGGGTTGTTGCCGCGGCTTTCTTGTGGTTAGTCGTCATTTGATCATAGTGTGAAGATGACCTTGACACAGTTGGGCTGACAAACAACAAAGAGTTTGATCAATTGATGATCAATAACTTGTAAATTACAGTGTATGGTTAGATCAAGAGGCGAAAATGATTCTTTGGAATCCACCTTTTTGACTATTTACAATTCTTCATTTTTCGCCGGTGTGATATGTATCGCCTGTCTCACGTTGATTACTTTTCAAATGTAACTTCTTTCAATCCATTCGAAACCGTTCACGTTTTCGTCCTACCAGAATAAGCATGCCTTAGTACATATGCTGTATTTTTGTCTAGACACGTGAACGAACTTTTGCTTACTTTCAAGGCTTACATTATCTAATTTACTAGCGACGATGATGATTGTGCGCTTGTTCGGTGGACTTCAAAACTTGCAGTTTATCTTTAATAGGACAAATGAAAAAAAATCATTCATTCATTCGTTTTCGTAAGTTTTTTCGGTGAGAGAACTATAAATTTTACTTATGTTCTCCTGTCTCTATGTTAATTGAAGATACCACGTGGGTGTACTGAAATCGGTTGTGGGGAAGGTGTACAATCTTCCACGAATACGTTGAGCAAAGCGTAGCAATAAACCAACGGTCCCAGATAGTCAAAACAAAACAGTACCGCGGTACGATTGAACTAGTTATCAAAGTTAACAATTAGACAACCCCAACAGTTTTGACCGACGGATAGTTTCCGGGATATGAATTACAATTTGGTGCCAAACAGGCTAAAGATGAACTATAAGCACATAATATGACATACATACCCAACAGAGTTCTTTCGAACAGTCAACAAGTTCAAAAACAATGGGGACGAGCCGAGCTACAAAAAGGGGATGCACGCATCATCATCATCATCATCATCATCATCATCATCATCATCATCATCATCATCA